>OOFC01038679.1:0-10510 GCA_900323345.1 Pseudochromis fuscus
CTGTCGATGGGAATCAACCTGCTGCAGGAAGAACTGAGAGTCGGGATAGCCGGGCTCGCATCTCGCCAACGCTCATGGGGGAAACGTAAAGAGGTAGGAGCTCCCAGAGGATGCTGGGAAATCCCTGCAATGCCACCAACTTCCTCGGGGCTGAGAAGCAGCGGGGGAGAGGAGGCGGGGAGCTCGGCTTTAAACCTGGATTCCCTTCGGAGGATAACAAAGGGGCTGCCGAGGTTTGGGAGTTGAACAGGGGGGTGGAGGGAGGTGGGTGAGGCGGGTGAGGTGGATGTGTCAAGTTGACAGCAGCACTCAATCTTTCATCCCGGCAATGACTTGATCCAATCAGGCCCGGATGGCCAAGGACGAGATGGCAGGGCCTGTCATGTCGGAGGCATCAGTGGGCTGACGAGGACGGCGGCCCGGCCGGTCAGTCAGTCAGTGCCTCCTCCCCTTCCTCCTCCTCCTCCTCCTCCTCCTCCTCCTAACTCGACAAACTTCTAACCTCACAGAAAACAGCGGACGTCAGCAGGTTTCTCCGATGATGCAGGTTTACGGGATTAATCTTGTCAGATACGTGTCACTTCCCGCTGTCTGGGATCTGTAGGATTCTTGTTTTGGACTAAAGGGTTTGCCCGCTCTACTTTACCTCCATGCGTTTGATCCCTCCCGCTCCTCTTCCTCCGTAGTACGAGGCGTCCACAGTCGGCCACTTCTTCTTGGCCAGCGGCTCGGGCTCCTGAGAGAAACCAGTGGACCCATATTAAAACATGTAAACTGCAAATCTTGTTACTGTACAAACTTACAATCATTTCCTCAGTGTTAAAACTTTGCTACAGCTCCGTTTGTAGTTTGAATGTGTTTCCGTTGAAGCAGAAACCCTCGCTCACGTCATTTGACCAGGAAGGAAGAGCCACTGATGGTCTTCACTCCTCTGATCTCTGCTGCGTGGTTTAACAATTTCAACCATGCCATCAACTAGAATAATAATTAATTCATTTCTTTGAATGTTTCTTTGTATCCTGATCCAAAGCCTGTTTATGCATATTGCGATGACGCAGATATGAGTCAGGTTTTTATGATTAAATCATTTTCAAGAAATGACAAATGGCTTATTAGTAACACCATCATTATTCTCTGAAGTTTAGTTTTTTTGCAGGAATAGTTCCACATTTTGGGAAATATGATGATTAACTTTAAGTTAAAGTGAGGACAAATGAGCTCTACCACTCTCACATCTGTATATTTAGAGAACAATAGCAGAGCTGGAGCAAGGATTAGCCTAGCTTAGCATGAAGCGTTAACTATGGCTCTGTGCAAAGTTAAAATCAGCATCTTTAAAGCTCATTAAATGAAACATGAACTATTGTGTGTTTGATCTGAACACAAACAGAAATGTAAAAAATGACGTTAAAGTTTTGGTCCGGCTAAAGCTAAGCTAATTACCTTGCTAGCCCTCGTTAGCATATTTTCCAAATACATGTCAGTGATGGGTTTTCACACGACGCACAGTAAAACAGGGACTGTATTGTATTGTTGCTTCTTCTGTTTGAACTATTGATCGTTGAACTCCTTAAACACTACACACACACACACTGATTGACATGTAAACAAATTCGTTTCTCAGCTTTTAAAATGAGCTGGTATCTTGTTTACTTTTTTCCTCATTTGGCTCACATATTAAACAGGATAATAAAGATAATGACTGAGTTTTATTAAATTTTGTGACCTGTTCCAGTTTTTGAACTTGAATTAAATTTCCCACTGGATAATCATGGTTGCCCCGGCAACGAGAAATAGAATTTCTTTGGAATTAATCAATTAAAATGTTTGTTAGCTCGTGTTGGAGATAGCAGCTGAGTACAGAAGAGCTGCAGTCAATTATCAGTGGTAACCAATCAGCTGTATGCATCTTGTTACCATGGTAACCATACATTATGACAGTGTATAGTTTACATATCAAGCAACACAGTCAGATACAGTTTTGTAGGTTTTTGATAAACAATTTAAACCAAAGAAGCAACAATGTGACAAATATATGTTATAATTATTTTCCTAATGTCCTTTTGAGGATATTTTAATTTCAGTTTGTGTTTGTTTGTTTTCACATCTGTGTTTATCTGTCCAGGCTTTGTTCTGTGATTTTTATTGTCTTCTTTTGTGTTGCACTACGACAGATTGTTCAACTTGGAAACAACATAATTATCCCGGTGCTGTGACAACACTGTGGAGATGTTACTCACAGGTGGTGGAGGACGGGAAGGTGGAGGAGGCGGCGGCGGGTCCTTGATGACCTGGATAAACAGAAAAAGCAAAAAGAGCGTCAGCAGAGTCCATCAGGAGACGCACACAGACACACACACTCTGAAACCCTGTCAGGCTGACGGAGGTGATTCGTGACAGGTGACTGAGCCAAACAGAGACGTCCCCGAGCTCGTCTCGTGGCGGAGACGCCGCTGCCGCCGCCAGGCTGTTTTTTTGTAGCTGCAACTGGTGCCCCATCGCGCCGCTGACTACTGATTACAAGGATTCTGCTTGTAAACCAACATCAGGGGCCCCCCGTGCAAAATAAAGAAAAGCTGAAAATCAACTTGTTGACAGGGGAGTCTTTGGGGCGAGCGCCGCTGCCCGTTTAGCTCTTAATTAATTGGATGGGGTTCAGTGCTCCCAAGCAATCCCCCCAATCATAAAGTCCTAAGGAGTTAATTAGCTCCAATGAGATACAGAGGAGGAGGTTTGGGCTCAGCTCCAAGCCCTGTCTGGAGGGAAGATGAGTGGCGGCAAACACACACGGAAAAAATAAAAGACAACACACACACATATAGATACCCAGGACACACACACACACACACCTCTCCCACGGCAGAGTGACCAGCCCAGCGGCATTGTTCATGACAACACCGGCTGACATGACACCTGAGGAGCAGGTTGTCCACAATGTGATCCCACTCAAGGACAAGATGCCTCGACTGGATTTTTCAGATGTGCATGGCGAAGCAAACAGAAGCCCGACCGTGACATTTGTCAGGCGTCAGTCAGACGCTTCACACACTGATGTTTTTACTGCAGGACTGCTGAAGACACCACTGCCACTCACTCACCAATAACACATCTGGGAAAAGACGGATGCTGCAGGGTTACTCCTCCGTGCTTCAGGGGTTCAGGAGATGTAAGACATCATCTGGTAAATGGCCGCCGGTGGCCACCCAATCACAGAGGGCCTGATTATGTTTTCAGAAAACTGTGCGATTCAAGCTTCCTGTTATGATTGTTTGTGAACAACAACATTAATCTTTATGTTTGATGGAAACCAAGAAGCTGATAAGCACTGTTAGCATCTCATTAGTGGGTACCTATGTGTGTGTGTGTGATTAGGGTGAAATAGATCATATTTACAGAGAGAGGAACTGTCTAAATTTGACATGTCTGACCTGTTTTTGCTGCACTCACTTCCTGAACAAACAGACCTGAACAGTATCTCAGTGAAACAAACATGAAAATCAAGGTGATGCAGTTTTCTAATCACTGTTGCTATGGAAATATTATTATAATGTAACTTAATGGTTGACTATTGACTAACACCACCATGGATATCTGCTTTTTCTGCTTTTATTTTGCTGATGTAATATAAATACTTGAATTTAGTTTAGTAAAATCGGGTACAGGCCTAATTGTCCATTGTCCTAGTTTGACGTCTGATAGACAGGAGGGAGTATTTGCAATCTCTTTATGTTCACTTATTGATAATGACAAATTGGGGTGGGATTAATTAAGTTTTCTTCTTCCTACTTCTTTTCAAGTGTAAATGTACAAACTTGGAATTGTGAACTTGTATTTTATTCTATTGAATACTTGAATTAAATGAATAAAATGACATCAAGGTGTATCATATTCATTTTAAATGTTGAAGACGATAATAAAGGGTGAAGAATATATAACTTATTCTGAAAGAAAACTCCCCCCAGGCTACAAGATCAATGACTGAATGAATATTTTCCAACTTTAAAGTGGGTTATTTACGTAAAGTTAAGTGATTGTTGATTGCAGTCTACAGAATATAAATTGTGCTTTTTCCTAAAGGCTTATAATCTAAAAGTAAGTGAAGAGTTGATGTCCGTGAAAAGATTTGATTTCCTGCAGAATAACTGAGACAGTGTTTGGACGCTGCCTCAGGATTTTGCAGGTGTCACTTCTACGACTCTCAGAAAACATCTTCAAATGTAAAACAGGTGACTGAGAACAAAGTTATCAATACAGATCATGGTTTCCAACTATAACACATTAAAATCTCTGCCGTGGAAATGCTGAGACCATCACTCAGTTAATTATCAGTCTCCTCAAACAGAAACCTGCAGTCCACATCTGACCCCAAACACAGGCCCCAGAAAAAACAGCTGTGAATAAATAAAGTGTTGTGTGCACCTGCAAATATTTCACAATAAAAGCGCAGTGAAGAAATAAAGAGTTTCTCTCCCCTGAAACACTGGGATTTTATTTTGAAATGGTGAAAGGAAAGTATTGAGTTTGTATTAACAGTGTTAATATTTTGTTCTTACTTTAGGGAGTAAAGGCTTTGGACACAATTTGAGGAAGTACAGTATTTTCCTCATCAAATTATAGAAATAAATGTGCAAAACTCATCTTGATTTAATTTTACTGATGCAAAGACACGCTGCAGTTTGCTATTTATATCACTGAGTAATAAAATATCTGTGGGGTTTTCCTTTGGGTTTCTGTGACAACAATAACCTTTAAATAGGTGCATAAATAGGAAATGTAACTGGGATAAAATGACACAATTTCATGACTTATTGTTATTTTTTTTTTTTTCCTATGAATACAAATATTTTTTTTCTCATTTAGGGGAAATAAATATTTTCTCCTTTTTATGTAGTTTTTCTCTCATATTTAAACACTTGAAGTGAAACAGTTCATTACATATGGTCTGTTCACTACATTTGTAAAAAATATTGTTACATATTAATCAATATTAGACATTTCAGAGTAAAATAAAGTGTAATCAACATTTCAGACCCTGACAGTATCTGAAGAGTACTTTAAAAATCAAAATCCTCCTGACATCCTCCTGAGGACATGTCTCTGTTGATGTAGGCTTTTATTTTGTATTTTAATATAAAAATAATGATGTGAGGACTGACTGGTTGACAGTGGACCTCCATGATGCTCCTACAGCTTCAATCTCCAGGACACAGAAACCACTGAAGGGTTAAACTCCTCGTTGATAGTTTTCCTTTTGTTGCTCCAACATTGACTGAAACGACTTGATAATGAAAATGATGCTCATCAGCAGAGTCTGATAAGAGAGAGGAAGGAGTGTTTCTGGTTCACATCTCCACCCAGATTTCCCTGATACTGGTCTGAGATAAGGCCTCATTACACCATCCTGGACTTTAGCACGGCACACACACACACACACACACACTGCACATAAACACTGTACACTGAGGACACACCTCAGCCGGAGGTGGAGGCAGACTGTTGTTCATTAGTCACACACACAGACCCTCCACTGTCAGAGCTGTGCGGTGCATTTGCTAAAGTGGTTTTTGGAAGAGGGGGAAGAAGAGCACTGTAATTATGGCGTATCATAGATCCTAACAGCTGTTTCATTCACTGCTAAGCTCAGGGACACCGTCGCACTCTCCCCGCATACTGTTGTCATTAGAATAATGAAAAATAATCAATTAGGGTTAATTAATTGCTCTTTGACACACAACTGGCTGTAAAGCAAATCCAGGAAAAGGTCTCGCGGTAGCCTCTCCATACGCTGATTAACGTCGTTTCAGCCACACCTTACGTTGACAGGATTAAACCTTTTTATTAAGTAATTATGCAGCAGATTTCCTGCACATGTTGTGGGATAAATAAAGCATTATACAAATGATGGGGAGGAGGGAGAGGAGGGGGGGGGGCTCGACTGGTCTTTTCCCAGCTACCTGATGGACAGATGTGAAGCTCTGCAAAAACGTGGCGGCATTAATTAAAACCGCCGGATACTTAGCCATCTGACATCACGACGGCCCAGCGGCTCGCCACTGCAGCCACGACACCAGGGAGGGGAACGGGACCAATCAGAGGCTCCCAGGCCGTCGTCCCCATATGGCTGTAACTGGACGCCATAATCCAAAACCTCAAGCTCAGACCGTGCTGCGTCAAGCTGTTTCGGGAGGCTTATCGCGACAGATCAGTGGCAGGTAGCATATTTGGAAGTTTAACAAATCACTTGTGCTACAGAAAATTCAATTATTCTGAAAGGAAACAGGAAGAAAGAGCAAACTTCTGCAACGCTGACAACTTCCTCCATAAAATAACATGATAATCAGAGATTATTGACATATTAGGCACCAAATGAGTTGAAAATGTGTCCAAAAGTGCGTCCAATTTAGCTGTGAATCATTTGTAATTTGGATAAACTGGCAGCGGGATTCAAAACGTGCATCTCCGAATCCTTTTGATTTGAACTAAAGGCTACGCCGTCCCCAGTTTAATTTCCAAACAAATCATAAACAAAGAAATTACCACTCCACAGCTTGTATGACCTCTCTCCTGGCATCAGTCCATGTGGGAGAGAGACAGAGCGAGAGGGAGAGAGGGATTGTGGGAAAGAGGTTGTGTGTGTGTGTGTGTGTGTGTGTGTGTGTGTGTGTGTGCGTGGCCTCATCCCGACTGCTGAAACCTGGCAGACTGGGGGTTTAAATATTAACAAGCCACACATGGCCCTCCTCTTCTGCCGCGTCCCTCGATGGAAGGCAACAGCAGCTCCCTCCACCAAGACAAACACGTCCGCGGCCAGACATGCTGCAGGGGGTTTACATTTTAATGCCTTTGTTGGTTTTCCAAAATATGCTTCCATCTCATCCTGGATGGGATCCCTTCAGGTCCACAAAGCCAGGTGACGTCTATCATTTAAGGGGGCGGCGTGGGTGGGTTGGTGAGTGGGTGGGTGGTGAGTGAGGTGTGGTGTGGTGTGGTGAATTTGCCTTTATCAGATCTCAATTAAAAAAAAAAAAAAAAGGCAGAGACACAGAAAAAGAGATGGGTGCACACCATCTGTAGCCCCCCTCACATCGCCCCAAACGATAATCTGTTGTGGATTTTTGTAAATGGTTAAGTGGGTGAGACTCCAAAGGGGTAAAAAGGGGAGGGTGAGGATTTTAAAATAGTTGTTTTGTTGTGAAAAAGAAAAGTTTGAACACATGAAAAGCAAACACGCCCTCCATGAACTACAAGCAGGTTGTTGAAAGGGAAGCGATGAAACAGGAAGTGCTCAGAGTTTAGCTGCAGATCCTGGATTCATGAAAAAAATCTGAACACTGCTCACATGACCTGCTGACCTCCACACATTCATGATGAAGCTCTGTTTAATCTAGAGTGAAACCCAAAGTTATAGCCTCCAAACTTCAAAAAGAAAAGGTGGATTTCTTATATGTCACCAGCACTTTCATGTGTTCATGTACCGTATTTTCCGGACTATAAGCCGCTACTGTTTTCTGACGCTTTGAACTTAAACACCGGTGTTTCTCATGTATCGGCGGCACGAAGCTCGTTAGCTTTTTACAAGCTAGATACATTTAGCATCGTCACATCAGACCTGGTCAGAGTGGACCACATGAAACTGTTGGAATAAATTCAATAGTGGCTTATAGACAGGTGCGCTCAATAGTCCGGAAAATACGGTAAATTAATTTTGGTTATTGTTGTTTTACCTGTTTTCATTGTCATATAGTACATTTTTTAAAATCCTTTTCTCACTATAAGAAGTGAGATTTTACAGGAACATGATATTTGACAGTTTTGTCATTTTACACACATCACTTCCTGCACTGCTGCTATCTGTGCTGTTTCTACTGTTTCAGGTCAACAGGGCTTAGTTATGATGCACCTCCATGCACAAGCAGGGATTTAATAATATTTCAATAAAAATGTAATATTTAAATGAATTTATTTAATCATGTTTTAGCAACGTGATATCTAAGTGGGTTTTTTTCTGTATTATAATTTTTTTACTGTAGTAGTAGGAGTTTTATATCATGTTCATTTACAGTCTGTTAATCTTAATTTCTATGTATTGATCCCTGAAAGTGTTATGAGTCTAAGTGTGTTTTTACCATGTCAAATTTTCATTAAGGTCGTACACAGTTAATAAAGTAACTAGATTTTCCTGCTTCTGTTACAGCCTGAGTGTTTGACCCGACATGACTCTCATATGATTGTTTTGTCTAAGTGGATTCTGTCCAATCACGTCGCTCTGCACTGAAATCAGCACCGGGTAATATGAACAATAACAACAGGAGGAGGACTAAGACGGAGAAGAGACAAATAAAAACAAAGTGCAGCTGAAATTAAACCCTCTCGGATCACGGACGACGTGTGATTAAACCACTGATTCTCTGGTTCTTATTAATCACTCTGGTCCCTCAGGTAGGCCCAACATTAGTCCTGCACAAAGAAAAGATCTCAGTAACTTTCATGCAATCTGCCACTCAGAGCTAATCCAGGCCTCGTTTTGTTTTCCTGTTCAACACTTCTTCTCTTCTCAGAAGTCGACCACAATGCAGGATGTGGCCGCTTCACTTCCTGCTTCAAGGTATGAGGCTGAACCAGCAGCACAGTTGAACGAGGTGACGACAGGAGGTGACGAGGTCGTACAGATGTTCAGGGCTGGTGAACACACCGAGCCTGTGGTGGACGAGCGGCCTGCCCTGCTCTAACGGTTCATACAGAGGTGTGGCCACGTCTTTCTAAACAGCCACAAACACCCTCCTCTCTACTGATATCACTCAGTGCTTTCAGGAGGATTTCTTCAGACTTTAGTTGCAACAACAGGAAGTTTGCAGCTGTCAGGGGATATATAAAAAACCTTCAGAGAAGATACTTGAGCAATGCTGTCACAATCGGATCCAGAGGGGACAGCAGGAAGTATGTTGCATTATTTTTAAATGGAGGTGAAATAAGTTCCTCCACCTTCATGCTAACCCAGCCCAGCCAGCAGACCCTCTCCACCTCAGACTGTTCAAACATTTTTATCTTTGCTCAGGACTGTGCCGTCCACTGTAAAATACTTCCACATATAAAAAATGGATGACGCTAACGTGATGTCACCCAATGTTATATTGGTTTTGTGGAGCCAGAAGTGACCATATTTGGATATGAAGGGAGGAGAGAGGAGGCGGGTCTGACCCTTGAACCCGAGGGAGAAGGTCTCATTGTAAACCAGAGCTGTCAGTCAAACTAACCCCGCCCCTAACTCCTCCCACCAGATCTCTGAGAAGAAGAGTTGACTTTATCTAATGACATCAGAATGACTCTGGATTAAAAATGATGATTTTTTAATTGAAGTCAACTGCAGTCAGCATCTAGTGGTTGTTGGTGGTATTGCAGTTTGGTTTGAATTAATTTCTAACCTTATAAAAGTGACGGCTCAAACTCTAAACTAAATAAACGAACACCTCTGGTTGACTCAAAGATGAAAGTGTCGGTGCAGCAACACTCACCACTTTGCAGCACAGAGGCCAGAACCACCACATGAGGGCCAGAGCCACGAGGATCAGCAGCACCAGGAAGACTATGGCCACCACCAGACCATCAGACTGGACGGAGAGAAAAGAAAACAGTTAATGATCTGAACACACTGCAGCTTTAAAGATAAATGATGGGAGCACCTCCTGCAGCTTTACAGGAGTTACACAGTTACATCCTGGGAATCATCTTCTTCTACACACACATATTTGGATGTATATTTATATTTTTCATTGTTTCATTTATTAACAATTTGACACTTTTTGACGTTAGTAAATGTAGGAAGATGAAGGTAGTTCACACTCACACATGTGGAAGCAGTGATGGTGTAGGCGCTGGATATGAAGGACTTCCCATGGTTTAGACTGATGAGAACATCCATGGTCCTGGAAGAGACAAAATAAGAGTGTCACATAATATGTTTGATTAACCACATGTGAGTCACACAAAGGGAAATAAAGGACTTTAGTGGATGGTTAAAGTCTCCTCTCATTGCTTTATCTGTCCAGTTGAAATACATTTGAAAAACTATTGTTGTATTTTTTATTACTGCAAACAGCAGGTTTCAATTAGTTTCTTTTTAGAGAGGCACACACACACACACACACACACACACACAGATTTTTTTATTTCCTACGTGTTTCATCATCACTGAAAGACAAAAAAACCAGCAGAAAATAAATTAAATCATCAGAGCATCATTGTTAAAAAGCGAAATCAATTGGTGTATTGACAATAGATTTTTATTTGATCTATATCTGTCCAACATCCACGGACACGACTGGACACAAAGCATCTGATCTACACAGATTTTAAAGAAAGAATTTGTACAGATCAAGGTCTGTCCAAAGTTTTTTATTCCTCCAAAATTAATCAAATATACAGAATAATGACCAAATATATCTATCTATCTATCTATCTATCTATCTATCTATCTATCTATCTATCTATGTGTATATATGTTTTTTTGTTT
>OOFC01038682.1:0-23574 GCA_900323345.1 Pseudochromis fuscus
CTCATCCCTAATACTCAGTCAGTCCTTTTTCTGCTGCCATTCTGCTGTCATTAGCTACAAGCCAGCATCTAGTGGTCATCAGTGGTACTACACTGTTTTCCACTTCTACATTTGAGTGACTTTTGAGACTTGGTGACTGCATCCACCTACTTTATAAATTCTATGGTCCATAACAAGATATCTGACTTTGTCAAACTGTAACGGCGTCAGGTCCTTTATAAAGTGTAAAATGAGACATAAACAAGGAGTTAAAAGTTCTTTCAATACGTTTTGAGACATAAGGTGAAAATAAAGATGCTGAACATTGTTCAACCGTCTTTATTTATTCATGGAGTGTTCTTCATATTTTACTTTTTCACCACATAGGTCGGAGGTTTCGATGGAACCACCCGTCTCCAGACTGTTGAGGCCTACAACCCTGACACAGACACCTGGGAGATCTTGACCCCCATGCTGGACCCACGCAGCAACTTCGGCATCTCCTTGATCGACGACTGCCTGTTTGTTGTAGGGGGCTTCAACGGCTTCACCACCACAAAGACTGTCGAGCGCTACAGTGTGGAAACTGGCCAGTGGTCTGCTGCCCCTGATATGTCGATCAATCGCAGTGCAGTGAGCTGCTGTGTGGTGGAGGGACTCAGTGACATGACTGAATACACTGCTTATCGTCACTGCCTGTGATTCTCCAGTGAGGAGGATGCAGCCTGAAGGCTGAATAATAATTTACTAAATAGCTAAATTTCCTTGCATGCATTTGATGTGCTACAGTAGTTCAGTCCTTTGAGCTGCATTTTACTCCAGAATTTTATTTCCTTTATTTTTTCCTGTATTACAAACAGCAAAATGCTTTCAAAAAACAGATGCTCTTTAAAAAAATTACTTACTTAATTCACAGTTTGGCAGTGCATCAAATCTAAATGATTACAAACTTCTTCATTCATCACTCAAGTTATAATTTACACTTTTGAATAGTGTATTAGTGTTAAATGATCTATTGTAACAAGTACAGAAAATAATAAGTTTAATGTTTAAATAAAAGATAGCTCTGTAATGTTCAGCATGTGTTATCAGTGGTGTGATTCTGATTTTCCCAACT
This sequence comes from Pseudochromis fuscus, assembly GCA_900323345.1. Classification (NCBI taxonomy): domain Eukaryota; kingdom Metazoa; phylum Chordata; class Actinopteri; family Pseudochromidae; genus Pseudochromis; species Pseudochromis fuscus. Next base: position 1,097 of record OOFC01038682.1, read on the forward strand.
CTTCATGACACAGTATAACCACATACAATATATATTTTCCAAGACTGACTCGTAACAATATATTCTAACTTCAGTTTCATCTTGTTTTGTATGTATAAGATGGGACCTGTTGGTCTGAACATTATTCAGCCTCATGCCTATAATCCTCATCTTTTCAGTTAAATGAATGAGTCTTAAATATTTCATCACTGTGCTCAAATCAAACTGCACATGTAAGGACACACACACACACACACACAGTGATGGAGTAGATCCCTCTGTAGTCGATTGATTTGTATTGATTGAACAACTTGCCGAGACAACAAATGTTATGAGAAGCAGAAAAATTGCTTTCATATAGTGCGTCGAACACACTCCATCATCTCCAGCCGGCGAAGGCTCACGTCACACTCTGTGCTTGATTTTAAATTGCAATTTGATCCTATTTCTTATTGAATACCTTTTTCTGTTTCTCGCGTCTTTAACCAAAAAATATTCTCACAGCGTGGGTTTGAAACTCCTCTGGTGGCACACTGTAAATCAAACTGACAAGAAATAGATGAGATGGTGCAGCACTGACCTCTAAAATCTAGTAGATGCAGAGAATGTACTTTATCAGAGCACATCAGCTCGTACACACTTAAATCAATAAGTGGGACAACAGAGATAGCTTCTTCCAATAAAAATAATAATAGACTGAGGGGGCGGAGACAGAGGACATGCAGTACACTGGGAGCTCTGGGAGTTTGTCCTTTCATTTTCTTTCACTCAGTCTCCAGCACATCTATTGTTTGCTCTTTTTTTAATCTTGTTTTCTCTTTATCTTGATCTTTTCTTCTGCCTCCTCGACTCTCCAGTGCAGTCTGCTCGCTTTCTCCTTTCATGTCTTTATCCTCCCAACGTCCCCACCATGTGAAAGTCACAGCAGTGTGTGGGTGTGTGGGATTTGAGGCAACATGCAGCTCTCCTCATCGTGATGGAGAGCCTCCATTAAGGACACATTCTCTCCTCCGTCTTTATTATTTCAGCATCTTACGTTGTATCAGATTAAACAGACCAGTGAACTGCACACTAATCTACCCTTTGTCATTATGTACCTGATTACCTTGTATACATTTTTCATTTTAAAGACTGGAGATCCAGCAGCTCCAGTGAGAGCCTGTCACTCTTTACCATACTGTATCTACACTTCCCCCATCTGCCTGTTTGCTCTCTGCCTAGCTGTTATCTGTCTCCTTCGCTTGTCATCCAGCTCGCCGTCTGCCTGCCTATTTCTCTGGGAACCACCTGGTGGCCCAGTCATTGTGGATTTCAACCCAGCTGTGTTTCCATTGGCTGAAAAGAGGAAAAACTTCTCTCCAAAGAGATGAGAGGCTTGAGAGCGGTGCTCATCATCCTCTGATACCTGCAAGACCAAAGCAGCAGTAGATTGGTTAGATCCATTGATGCTGCACAATAAATGATTTTGTAATTAACATGACTTCAATCAAATTATCTACATGTTTTGAATTGCTGCCGTAGAGATCAGACGGGTGGGGAAAGAAAGTATGATGCATGCGATGTACAATTTTAGTTTCTGAGTTTTTTATATAAATCCTTATTTCTATATTTTAGTGCATCTCTTTAGCCAATAGCATAGACTGTATATACCACCATCGGGCACAGTGATACTGGCTCCAAAAAACTCCAACTAACTTCCATTCAAAAATCATCATTTTCAATCCTGAAATACTCAATACATTTTTTTGCAAGTCATTCTGATGTCATTAGCAAAAGTTAATTCTTCTGAGTGATCTTGTCAGGAGAGGGTTGGGGAAAGCAGGACTCAAAATGCAGATCTAATGCAGTAAAAAAGGTCTTTAATAAAAGAAGTAAACTCAAGGCGCTGCACAAAATGGTAGGAAAAAAAAAAAAACTAAAATCCAAATCACTGAAAAAACCAAAATGTCAAAAACCCTACAAAAAAACAAAACCCAGGAGCAGGAGCAAGGAGTTGGGAGCACAGGTAATAAGACACTAAAAGAAAAACACATGACAAAAGACAACAAGACAAAGAGACACAGGAGGTTAAATACACTGGGGTAACGAGGGTCAATTCAACACAGGTGGAGAGGACAATCAGGGAAGGCTGTGGCAGACAAGACAATCAACACAGGTGTGACCAGACCAACAGGAAACAACTAGAACACAAGGGACGAGACTCAAAATAAAACAGGAAGCAGCATAACAGAAAGCACTGAAAACACACAGAACATGAAACATCAAACTAAAAGGACATGACACCCATAGACAATCACAAGAAAATAATAAATCACAAAACTAAACACAAGAACCCAGGAACAAACAAACTAGTAATACACATCATGACAGATCTGGTGTCCATCTGAAAATTCACAATAAAGTAGATAATAATAATAAAAAAGAGGAAGATTCAGGGGCGTGGTTAGTTTGATTGACAGCTCCGGTCTCCGATGAGGCTGATACTGAAGTCTCATACACATCTCGCAGTGTCCTTGGGTTCAAGGGTCAGATCCACCTCCTCAGGCCCCCCTTCATATCAAAACTTGGTCACTTCTGGATCCAAACAACCGACAAATGACGTCACATCAGCTTCCTCCATGTACAGCCGGGTAGAAAGAGCTGTGAGTCTCCAGTGCCTCACATATGGACAGCCTGTTGTATTTCTTCCTGAAGTCCTGATAGCTGGTTAACTTCTCTCTGTATCTCTGGATCTCACCTCCAGTCGTCTTCTCCATGGAGGATGCTGCTCTCTATAGTTAGCGGTGTTCAATGTGCAGCCAGCTTAAAGGTCAATGCTGCTGCTGTGCCATACATCAGCTTGTTGGTCTCAGTGATGGGCACAGGAAGGATTGTATATTGTGCTGTAGTCTCTTGTTAATTATATATGGGGGTTGTCCCATTTCAATCCATCTTCAACCTTCAGTCTCAGGTCAGCTGCCCTTGTGTTAAGTCAGTCTGGGCTGGTTGTTATTGGTGCTTGGAACCCAATCCCAGAATGTGGGGATAATGATGATGATAATGTCTCCTCTCTGACCTGTCGTCCTGGCTCCCCCTTGCTGTAGCATCTGTGTTGTACCTCATCAATCTCTAGTTGTGATAGCAGCTGCTGTTTGGGGAACACTGAGCTACACTGAGTTATTTTGCTGTTGAATTCGACAAACATCCATCTCTACATGTAGAGGTTGTGTAGTAGAATTGCAATGGTTCAATTTTCTCCCCTCTAGTCTCATCTGTCTTGTTCCTGGTCCAGTCTCCCAGTTCTCATCAGGTTGCACTGGTTCCCTGACACCTGACACAGACCTTGTTAACAATGAGCTGATATACCTCTATCTGTATTGATTTTACTCCTATCAAAAGGTTGTATGTAGTGAATTATATGCAGACGGTACAGACAGACATGATGGTTACGTACAGTGTTGTGTTAAATTATTGTTGTGTAATGATCTATAGTAACGCTCCTTCTTACACTGTGGGTGCAGCAGTGAGTCGGTGAAGGATCAGCTCAGTCCCTCCACAGTCTGATGCAGGGGGTGACGCAGGTCATCCATGATGGACGTCAGCCTGGATGACGTCCTCTTCTCGCCCTCCTGCTCTGCAGACCCCAGGGAGCAGTCCAGGACTGAGCCGGACCCCCTGACCTCCTTGTTCAGTCTCCTCCAGTCTCTCTCTGTGCTCCCACAGACCCAGCACATCACAGAAAAGATTAAAGCAGAAAAGATATTAAATATTTTTTTCTCTCATCTTTATCATTCATCACGCACCACGAACTAGGATTGGCTGAGAAAAAAAAAATCTTTCAGATGTATGTTTTCATTTTGCTTGATTTTATTATGGATGCATTTGACTTACTAGCGTGTCTGGTGTGTGTTCATTTGACACATCTGATCTTCTTATCTTATAGTGATAAATGTAAGTGCAGCTATTTTTCATCAAAATGCATCAACTCAAATCATAAATCATCACTTGTGCTGACATCCATTCCCTACACTTTATATACAAACACGCTGCTCAGCAAGAATTTATTTAAAACTTATGATCATCTAACAGCATTTACTGTCATTCAGTAACATCGCAGTGTTACTATCATCAGTAAAAATAAAGACCTTATCCTTACCATGAAAAATATATATATCAAAGTAATCAACAGAAACTTTCATGTAATAATTATGACAACTAACTTAGTTGGGTTATAAAAATGTCACTATCCAGCACAGAAAACTCCAGTTTCATGTCACAGCTTCTCATACAGACATTAATCCAAAGGCAGGACTGTAACTCTCTCACTGCTGCTGAAAGTCAGAGCGATCGGTACTTTATTTGCTGTCTCCTTTAAATGTAGATTATATTTATATAAATGTAATCACCACTTGATGAAACTTATGATCACTCTGTGTGGGTCTTTGCATTCACAACAGGTGTAGGTGTATGTAATCATGGCAGGAGAGCTTGAGACTACACACACACACACACACACACACACACACACACACACACACACACACACAAAGCCCGTCTGTCTGTCTATTATAATTCATTTAAGCCGGAGCCCGACAGGATTTGAGGCTTCATTAGGCGAACCCTTCCTGTTTTCCATCAGAATGTAATTGAATGTAAATAAATATCCTCCGGTAAACAAAGTAGCCTCCCAGGGCCTCCATTACCACTTCCTTTCATAATGACTGACAATTCGTTATGTAGAATGACTCAAATCATATATAGCTTTGTCTTGGTTAGTGAATACATGTGCAGTGAGCTGTAACAAAACAATTGTTTATGAAGCAGATGCAGATAAGCAACACTGTGAACAAGTTAGATTTTGGAGACACTGTTGCAGTAATACATTATTTATGCCTGTAAACAGATTGATGCTGACATATTTTGCCTGGTTTCAGTTCAACATGTAACATATGCAACTTGTCCAATCCTTGCTTTGTTTGCTTTCCTGTGTACACCCTACATCCTTGAAAACAAGCAATAAACACACTGGAGCTGTCTTTGAATAGCAGGTTGTGAGCTTTCAACTGAAGTGGCAGGCTGAGGGCTTACTTATTGAGCCTGGGTGTCTCATTTACAGTGAGGAAAAGTTGCACTGATTCTCCGAGATGGGTGGAAATTGTTTCCTTCAGGGCCGGCACGACTGAAGCCAATCCCGCGCTCAAGGATGAATAATAACTGCGTGTTTCTTTATTGCTCCCTGAAAGCAAATTCTTTTTCTCTCTTTGCCTCTCCCAACAGAGACATCAGAGTATCATCTCCCGCCAAATAACACTTTCAAGGCTGGAAGGGATTCACATTATTTGCTCGAGCTTGCACTCAGGCTTTTAAAATATTTGACCGAAACCTGGATCATGTGGATGAAAGATGGAGCCTTGATTCCCCAGGGTCTCTCTGCTGCCTCTGAATGTGTTGCGTCAGAGCTGCTTCTCAGCTTCCTCCAATGTGAAACAGCAGTAGATTATTACTAATGAACACATTTCTTCCCAAAACCCAGTGAAAGCCTCCAGAACAAAACTGTGCTTGTGGCAACAACAAACACAACAGAGAGGGCTGGCTGACTGTTCAAAGAACATGTGTGGTGTGTTTGCAAATTGATTCTGAGCAGCTTTTAGTTGTTTGCTGTGTTTTTATGATGATAAAAAACAAAACGGAGTCAATTAGCAGCAGTTAAATCTGAACATATTCCTGATTAGTGTTTGCTTTTTATCCCTGACGCCATGCTGAGTGTGAGCTAACAACTGTTTTCAAGTTCACCAGCAATGTGTTAACAACGCAGTAAATCCTCTTGGCTGACACAAAGCAGAAAGTCAATAACAAGCCCGAAAATCAAGGTTAGAGGCAAAAACATTAAATTGGAGTTGAGGAAATTCTAATGATTGAAATTAATGTTTGATACATTATAACCAAACAAGTTCACGTGAAGCTGATTAAGCCTCTCAGAGTCAGATAAATCCACAGACGTAGCAACAGGGTCTCAAAAATCAGGCTAATGTGGAAAAAGTGCAATAAAATCAATGGCTACTAGATGCTGGCTCAAAATAACTCAGTCAGTATTTTTCCATTACAAGCTACGATGAACTGACCAAATCTTCTTCTGTGAAAGACCACAGGGGCAGTCACACAGACTTACACTCTTGGAAAGAGATAGAAACTATAAATATATATTAAAAAAAATCCACAAACTCTGCACACAGCAACCAGTCATGTAAGGCTGTGATGTTTTTTCTGCTTCTTCATAAACTGTATTTTTTGTACATTTCATGGCATAAAGAGAACAGTTCAACAGTTCACTTCAATTCAATTCAATTCAATTTGAATAGCACCAAACCAAATTAGATCAGGACACTGTACATGGTAAGGTTGTGAGGCCTTACTGAGCGAGCACCATACAGACTGTGGGAAGGAAAAACTCCCTTTTAACAAGAAATCTCCAACAGACCAGGAGGCAGAGAGAGAGAAAAGACAATAAACAATAGACACTGAGCTGGGACAGTGGACAGGTTGGTCAGCCAGAGACTTAGAGCTACACAGCCCCATTGATCAGAGACATGCAGGGACTTACAGAGAGAGGACAGACAGGACAAAGACAGACTTTGGGAGAGACTGGACAGATTAATGGTACACAGTGGTAATAACATGGTGTTGATTTAAAAACAGAGAGAGGTGGGGGAAATATCTAACTAATGACTAAGCAGTTGTTTTAGCATAAAAGCCTCTATGTGCACTTGTGCGTAGAAACTGTTTGGTATTTGGTTGTTTGGAGCCAAAAGTGACCATATTTGGACATGAAAGGATGACTGAGGGGGTGGGTCCAGCCCTTGAACATGAGATCATGGCCCAATGTGCATGAGAACTGGAGATTAGACCTGTCGATTACACAAAATCTTCCTCTTTTTGAAGTCTGACATCTACTTAATGATTTTCAGATGGACCACCAGATCACTGAGAAGAAGAGTTGACTTTATCAAACTATTTCATGGCTGAAAAAGATGGTTTTTGAATTGAAGACAATTGGAGTAAGAGTTTTTTGGAGCAGGTCTCTAGTGGCCATCGGGAGTATTGCATTTTTTTCCACATTTGCCTCACTCCACTCCACCTCACTCCACTCCTGACCTCCACTTGCTTCATCTATTTCAGTCTATGTTGGAGCACCATGTGTGGAAACCTGCAGAGATGAGACTCTGGTCTTGTTTAGGATATTGTGTGTAAGTTTTAAGACCTATGAGTGAAGACATTTTGATCTGTACTCACTTTAAGACACATCATCACACTGACAGGGATTTAAAGGTGTTTTTCAGGTTTTGGTTCAAGTAGTTAGCAGTTGTGATGGTTAAAGATGAGGCTACATGGCTAGACAATGTCAACCAGGGTCCTCATAAAGGTAGCAGTACAAATTGTGTGTGTGTGTGTGTGTGTGTGTGTGTGTGTGTGTTGTGAAAAAGAACAGGTGCTTCCTCCTTTTGCAGCTTTTCTCCGCTGACCTTTCCTCTCAAGAAATTGACTTCACATGCACTGATATCAACAACACACACGCAGACACAACACACACAGATTGTGTCCACGTATCTTTTTTTTCCCCCCTTATTATTTTTAGCCGCTTGCCTCACGGCTCCCCTCCATTGTTTGAGATTATCAGACTTGTTCAAAGCAGTTCAGGAGAGGTTTAATAAAGCCTAAAAAAAGCAAAAATAGTCGGTGTTGTTATTCATGGGTCGCATATTTTGTGCTATTTTAACTCGACCTTAACTGGGACAATACACAATGTTTTCTTCCTCTCTGTAACCGCTGCAACAGTTTGAATAGGGACGCTGATTGTGTTGCACTTTCCCACCGCGCTAATTGATGAATCAATGCGCCGAGGAACATTAACAGACTTCTCAGGGTGTTCAGGACAAACAGGATTTTCAAACGCAATCAGAAAAAGACACTTGGTAACCTTTGAGTGTTTCTTCTTGATTATTAAATTTCCATAAACGCTGTTAAATAGGTAATCAGTGTCTCTTGTTGTAGTCTCTGACCAATCAGACCTGTGATGTTATTATTATCAGACTAATAAATTGCAGAACCAGTGTGGGTAGAGAAGTAAATCCTCTCCCGGCCATCACTCCTCACACAGATCCAGCAGGAGTTTCCACAGGATGGGTGACTCGCTGCTGGCACGTGCAGCACATGTCGATGGTTTTCCAGTCTGTGCAGAAGTCCCCAGAAAACTCCTCCAGCCAACACAGAGACGTTTGCTCTGGTTATAGATGGAGGCAGGAAGGCTGGAGGCCAATATTAAAGGAAACAGGAACACTTCTTTGTGAAGCTCCAGGTGTGGCAGCCCTGTTAATGCTTTTACAGTCTGTTGTCTGATTACTGCTAGCAGAGGTCACAGACTGACACGCATCCTCTATATGAACAAAGAGGAAACTTTTTAAGTGGCAGTCAGTAATTTATGACCTCAGGACGACAGCAGTAGGATCTATAATCATCAGCAGCAAAGAAATAATACACACTTTTGCTGCGTTGTGACCATAGACTGTTTATAGAGTGGATGAGGCTCACATAACATCACCTGTTGGTTTGTGGACTCACACATTGAAGTCAGGAGTTTGGTATTTGAAAGTTATCATGTTGGTTGTTTGGAGCCAGAAGTGACCATATTTGGATGTGAAGGGAGGTGTGAGGAGGCGGGTCTAACCCTTCAACCTGAGGACACTGTCTGATATGTTTGAGACTGGAGTTCAGAGCTGATCTCATTGGAGACCAGACCTAACAATCAAACTAACCACGTCCCTAAATCTTCCTCTTTTTGAAGTCTGTGGACCATTTGTAGTCAGAATAAATGCCTGATCTGACAGAAAATGCTTCATGTAAACACAAAATGCAATTTTATTCCAAACAAGAGGGGTGGTTTATGTCGATCCTCATTCGTATCCATGGAAACACTTGGTCTGATCAGCTCTCTGTTTATGTCTTACTGTGGATGTATGCCCAACGTGACATTACATCTTTCTGTTTCCTGATCTCCAGACCGGGCAATACGAAACATGGCGGGAGCAAAACACAACTGGTTGATTATGAAGTAAAATAAAGCAGAAATAAAGATACAGGCACGAGCGAGTAAAGCAATCCAATATTATTTCTAATATTATATGAGTTGAACACTGAGCAGTCTGATGGTGTACTGTCATGGCGGTTTGTTTATAAAGAGAAGGAGTATTTCTTCTACCACAAATTGTCGGTAGATTTAACCGGTGGGACGACACTGCACATGTTAGCAAATTTGTATTCAAATCAGATTGAGATGTATGAGCACACATATCTCAATTGGACGTTTTAATCTCCTCATGTAATCGCAGCTACTGTGAAGAAGAACTGGCTTTAGCTAATGACATCAGAATGACTTGTGGGAAAAATGTATTGATTGAGTATTTCCTGATTGAAGTCAATTGGAGCCAGAGTTTTTTGGAGCCAGCACCTAGTGGCAGTTGGGGGTATTACACTCTTTTCCACATCCACTTTGGCCTAATTTTCGAGGCCTGGTTGCTTCATTCTTTTCTATATGCAGTCTATGGTTGACACTGTGATGAAATGTAATCAGTTTGAATGAAAGGCCTCTCACAAAAAGACTGCAGATCTTTTTTCTTTTCTGCTGTTTTATGGTCTTTGTTTGTCCCACCTCTGAATATGAAACATATCCAAACCTAACATCCAGCTGCTTGTGGAAATCCAAGTGAGAAACATATAATCTTAAATACCCGTCTGATCTGAACGTGAACAATATGACCAGTGATGTGATCTAAAGGGATTAAAACATTTCTCCTCCCTGTGTTCACCAGCTGTTTACTTGTTTGTTCCCAGTTTGTTGATAGACATCATGCTAATTTATAAAAAATAAATAAACTCCTGGTAATGACACTCTTATCACTCCAGAAGTGGATAGATAAATTACATTCAATCCACCTCTTAATGACTGTGCAGCCTCTTTAAATTGGGGTGAGACACAGAATAATCGAGAAACTCACAACATTGTGTAAAGTAAATGAGTTCTAGCTGAACTTCAAAGAGCCTAAAGACTCAAATGAAGTCTTTTTTAGCCAACCTAGAAGTGCCTGTCTCCTCCTGCTCATGCATCTCTGAAGACGCTAAGACAGCTGCAATGACAGAGTCAGAGGATTAATGCCTCATACATCCTCCATGGTAAGTTTGTGATGGTTGTATTCATAATTTGAGTGTGAATTGTTGATTTTATGTGAAAATGAAGCTTGAAATTTGCCATAAAGGAATACTAAATGTAATCTACATCCCTGCATGCATGGGGTAAGAACTGTAATATTGAGATAAATTCAGTCATGTTTGACCATTTATGAAAAAGTTGTGTTTTTTATGACAGTCCTAAAGCCACTGCAAATGTGTAGTGTCCACATGCTGAGCCCATGTGATGCCAAGCATTTCAACCAATTAGAAAAATCCTCCCATGTGCTAAAATCACATTGGATCAATTGAAATGCAGCCTATGAACATCTTAATCATATGTTATATTTATTTTCAAACGTCCCATAAATAGTAGGTCATAATTAATCTTTGAAACTGTATTTTGACCATGGGTTTTCTAGTCCTTTAATGAGTGGACAATACTCTCATATCAGTATTGGACCAGTTTTTATACCTCAGGAAATCTCTAATGTCATTACAAGTCATCCGTTGGGGATCATGACTGTTGGTACTAAATCCATCTTACACTTGTTGGGTGATTACTTTCTGTACTGATGTGGCAGACTCACCACTTGTTCCTCAAACCTGGAGAACTATTTATGAACATTTTAGAAATAACAGAAATACAATACAGTTCAAAGTGTCTCCTTGGTTGTATTAAACAGTCTTTTGTAGTCAAAGCAGACCTGGGAAGTCATTTGGGAATAGAACAGAAAGCTAATTAGTTCCTGTTATATCTTTGTGTTTCTGCGTCTGTTTGCCAAGTGATTGGAAAACTCGTCTCTTCATATCTTCCACCATGTTGAAAGCAGATGAAAGATTGAACCAGTGACCAGCAGGAGGTAGGAGGTAGGAGGAGGAGCTGATCCTTAAAGGCATCGATGAATATGTGTCTGCATGTCCATTTCAATTAAAAATTTAAAAGGCAGCCTTGAAGGGACAAAGTGCTTCCACAGCAAATGCATGGAGGCTTCACAGACTTCAACCCTTCATTAGTGTGGAGAGAGAAGTGCTGGAAATAGATGTAGGAGGTGATGCTAATTAATGCTAACTTTCTTTATAGTTCTCATATTGGATGTGACCTTCTGATCTTCATCTTGGAAACCATTAGTGTGCATCTTGACAAAGCCTTTCTTTATATTCTGCTTATGTTCTGTCTCTGTTCATACATTAACAAAATTCAGTCCATATCAGTGAAGATAACTCTGGAAACTGCAGCTTTGACTCAGTAATGGATGAGAACATTTTATCACCTGCATTATAATTATATCTTCTCTATAGAAATCAGTGTATTTTCTGTAAAAACCCATCCGTCCACTTCTTTTTCTGACCTCCCCTCTACGAAGCCTTTCTCTGTTTTAGAAAGAGATCTCTGCTGTTTGGCCTTGGTCACTGGTTAATTCATCTTTTTTACTAACCTTGGAAAAGCTGTTGGAGATACAGCAGGAGAGAGCTGTGATATTATTAATGTTTGTCCTTCTGAAGTGACTCCTGCAGACCTCAGTTTGAAAATATGAGGTGCAGAGAGAGAGCTATAAAACTCCCCCAGTTGGTTGAAGATAGATTCAGGATTTAGAGGCAAAGCTTTCAGTCATAATAAAGTATAGTGTATGTACAGTGAGAGGTGTTGTAAAGAGCTTCAGATCTCAGCCAGGTGCCATCTGTACAATGTGATCACACACTGAAAGGTCTGAAAACTCGGTTATCTGGGTCATGTTTAATTAACCGTGCACACAAAGACAAAGAGAGCTTCCATATCTAAAAGGCAGATATCCATGTATGTAATGGTCCAGGAACCAGAAACTTCACTGATGCAGAAAGTCCTGCAAGTACAATCAACACAAACTTATTGTCGATATATTTTTTATTGGTGCGGAAATTAATTTGCTCGTTGCCTGAGTGTGATCAAAGGATCGGTTTCAATTTCCACGCCTGACATTTCTAGTAGCTCTCACCTCCTTCCTCAAAGACAAACAGTTCCTCCTTTGTGTTGACTTCAAAGTGACATTGTCCTCTGCTTTGATGGCGGTCAGTCGGAGCGTTGATGTGCAGAATTGGACGTGGCCACGAGCTTTGTGATCAGCTGCTTCCTGAATTCTTTACGAGACTCGATCTGTATGAAACAAAAAGGAAAATCGTGTCATGTCACAGACTCTCTCCATCAGCACGTACGCAGTAAACATCCCTGCTAATGGTTTTTGTTTCTGAAACAGGACACAGATCCTGTGGCCAGAGACAACTTGGATAGAAGATTATACAACCTCATTGACACTGTTTACACTTGGGTGTAAGATGAGTCTTGGGTGATCAAATTACAAGTGGACAGCGCTAAATACAACAACCACCAAGACGCACTGAGATCCAATCGCTCAAACCAGATGTGGAGGTGGTCTGGGACACATTTGATCACATACCTCACAGGACCATGCAGGATAAGTTGACCACATTTACAAATAAAAGAGAGGAGCACAGACAACTTTGTCCTCTCACCACAAAGTGAGAGAGCATGTTGTGAGGGATGTAAATACTGTGCATGGGCCCTTCATGTGGACACATCTCTTGAGGCGATGGCATGTTTACAGGAAATGTTGAATTCCTTGAATTCTCTGTCATAAACTGTCAGTCCTTCACAGTAATGGGTAGATGAGGCCTCATGAAGCGTTCCAACACATTACCCAAACTGTATCGATACGTGTCGGTACTGTGTTGCTCAGTACTGACACCTGTTGGATTTTAACAATCATTACAGGCAGTCTCGCTGACAGACTCAGCTGACACTGATTTAATGACCTAGCCATGGCGTAGACATGAATGGACGTGTCCATACCAAACAATGAATGAAATGTCTCTTATGGGGTCATCTATACACCAAGAGGGATCAGACTGCTACAGAGGTCCATGTGCTTGTGTTTGTTTATTTATGCAAATTTATCTGAATGCGACAATATTCCTTCATTACTTTCAGTATAATGGCACGACTGGTGTACTTGTCTTTGAGGCAGGGCAGATTTTATAGCCTATTGAGGTTCGGGAAGATTCCCACTGACCGACGCGCTTCCTGATAAACACAGTTTGGCGATACAGGCAAAACAGGAGCTGTTTCATCATGTGACTTTCTTAACGTGATACACACACTGACACAGAGTGTTGCTCTGTGAGTTCGACACATGCGCCGACGCATCGGTGCTGCCAGACCCATAACTTGTCCTTAACAATGTTTACAGTAAAGCAGGAAGCATTATCTTGCAGAAAGAGGCCTTGAAGGAGCATGCAGGTCAGTACCATCTACATGAATGGCGGGATCCAAAGTTTCCCAACAGCATCACACTGCCTCCACCTGGTCGCCTTCTTCCTACAGTGCATCCTGGTGGCCACGTGATGAAGAAGAAACTTTGATTCTTCAGACCAACTCATCTTCTTCCAGTCTGTGGTTCTCCGTGAGCCAACATTCATGTCTGCAGCAGTTTGTACTATAGTTGCTCCTCTGTGGGAAGACTTTTCTCTCCACATACATCAACAATCTTGTCCATGCTTCGCTAACCTGCAGTTCTTGTCATCACAGTTTGCTCATTTTTCCACTTTCATTATGTCACCTTCAAGAACTGACTGTTCACTTGCTTCCAGTCCTTGACAGGTGCCGTTGTAACAAGATGATTAAAGTTATTCTCTTCTCGTCAGTGATTTAAACACTGATTTTTATCGATGTATGTGACCCTCCAACAACCCTCCAACAACCCTCCTCCACCTGCCAGGCTGTCTATCGAGCCACCTTGGTGCAGCATTACAATCTGTTCCTCTGTCCGTCTGATCCTTGTTACTGATCTCTGTCTGATGTTGGACTTTGGCCTGCTTGCCTTTGCCCCTTTGAACTCTGTTGGATGTACTTATTGCCAGAGTGTTGCAGAATCCTGTGCTATTTATTGACTTATGCTTTTGTGTCCACACTGGAGAATCTTACATAACCTGAAGATGAAGTCGGAGCAAAGTCGCATCACTCCTTTTTTTGTCTTTAAATTCTGTGGAGGATCAGGAAGATAGGATTACATGGAGTTTATGTTTGTGAGCTGAGAACAGCCACAGAATATGAAGCAAGATAAATAAACAGAAAGTGTCTTTTCAAGTTGTTTCAATCAGCTCTCTGTACATATGTGAGTTGTTTATCAAACCAACCAAAACCAGCCGGGGCATCCAGCTCAGGGACAGCTGAACACAAACAGACTGCAATGGTTTTCATTAGAGCTGCCCCATTTTAAAGCTAAAACAGCCACAGTCACATAAAATCTAACACATTTATCTTTAAATGAAATTATAGTGACTGTTTGGGGTTGTTGTGATTACATCACAAAGTCTCACACTGTCAAAGTTGAATAAAGAAGCTCGACGAGTGCGTGTGCATCGTAGGTATAATTTGGACTCCCCCAAAAACTCATTTGGCAACCTGTGTTCAATTTCTGCAGCGTGTCAGTCAGGTCGACACTTTAATTACTGATAATTTGTCACACAGGATGAAGAGGCCGACTTCACCAGGGAACTAATTAATAATCACTGCTGCGATTACAGCCACAGTCATTTGAGAATCATCATGGAAACAGCAGAGGGTTTATGGATGTTCAAGAATCAATGTGTTGCACCTGACAACAATTGTATGTAGAAATACCTCTGCAGTGGTAAATTGCTTGGGATCTTTTCTAATACACTGTTCTGAAACTTGAAAAATCAAATTTATATTTCTCCCCCTAAAGACTGAAGATTGGAAATGACAAGGACGCTGTCTTTAATGAGTGCAGTCCAGACCGAGGGTAACGACCGTCATCACTCACAGCCAATAAAAGTGGAAGTTATTGACGTGCTGATTCAATACTGAATAACTGTAGCTGTAAAAACAAACGCTGTCAGGACTCTGACCAAGTTCAAACTAAACTTTGAGGATTACTGTTATCTCGGTTTGTTTTCTGTCCTCAAAAAGGGAACTGTTTTTCCCCCAGTGTCACAGTATAAACAGATTCAGTAATAACCACACACACACACAGATCAGTGAATACATGTAAACATATGCTGCTGCTGCTGTTTGCTCTGCAGCTTGTCAAGAAGCCGTCGTCATTTTTCTGTCACAGCAACTTTTAAACAAACCGTCGCCGAAGACAGTTTTTGTTAATGCACAGACAAAGCTTCACGCTGCTCTGTCACCACCATCGTGTCTTGTAGTGGCTTCAATCTGAGGACGCATCTTGAGGATTGTCTGAAGAGCTGTCAGCCATGTAACATTGAGCCTGGCTGCTGCTGTTGTTTGGGCTTTGAAATGAGTAACAACACATGCCTTATACAACAATGCAAGCGTGTATACATACTGCTGATGCAGCCAGCATACATTTCTCATTGTGTAGTAGAAAAACAGCATTTTATGTCTGTATTTTACATTATTCAGTACATCTACAGTGGTAAAAAAAAAAATAAAAATGCAGGCCTGGGAGAAGTTGCAGGGATAATGTATGACTGCCTCTGGATGGGATGTAATAGAATTTCATGAATCCTTATTCGCACGGTATAATGTATCTGCATTATTTAACATTGTGGCATTTGGAAATTTGCTTTGGGAAGATGATTAACAGGAGCTAAACGGGCAGCTGAGAATTTAGATTTGCATAATTTTTTACAGAACTGCTGATCCAGCATTTCTGAAACACTGTGTTGTGCTGATGGCTGCTGGAAGCTACTGTGTTAAAACAGTAGTGGTTCTCAGTAGACGACAGATTAGCGCAATAAAAAACAACACAATTTATTTATTTTTTTGCTTCAGGTTGATCAGGGAACCTTAAAGCCCCCTGATGAGCTCCAGATAGTGGTAATCCTATTTACTGTGTAATGTAGTACTGAGACAGAGAATCTTTAATGAGGTTTTACAGTATGAAAATTATGATAATGCTTCTGTCTTCAGCGAGTTGTATTTATTTTGCATGTCAGAATAAGACTACGAGTCATACTTTAAGGAAATGCGATGCAAAATTGCTGAAGGGCCCATTTAAATGGATTTTAACCAACAAACAATTGAAGCAAGTTTAGCTTCCTCTGACCTGTTTTCTCACCATTTAACTGAAAATGTGTGAAATCAAAGGCAGGAACCAAGAAGGTCATGTTGTTGTCTGTTTGTCCTTTCATCAGTTAGCAAAGGAACAATTCAGAATAGATTATTTATTCTTTATTTTATTATTTTGGGTGAGAAATAGAGTATTATCCAAGAAACACATGATTTTCCACAAGTCATTCTGACGTCATGCAGATGGAAATTAGCAATAGCTAAATCTGAAACAAAGTATGTTTTCTTTAAGAGATTATTATTTTTGTACATGGTCCCTGACAAATAAACTAATAAACTAAACATTAACTAAAGTCAAGTCTTTTCATCAGTGAGCTGGAGGTCCATCTGTAAACCAAAAGCACAATTAATTAAATATTAGGCTTCAAAAAGAGGAAGATTTAGGGGCGTGGTTAGTTTGATTGACAGGTCTGGACCACCTCTGAACTCCAGTCTCATACACATTTGACAGTGTCTTTGGGTCACAGGGTCAGACCAGGCTCCCCACGCCTTCTTTCATGTCCAAATATGGTCACATCTGGCTCCAAAAAAAACAAACATGTTCAAATGTCGAACTCGTGACTTAAAGATGTCCACAGACTAACAGCTAACACCAGGTTAACTCCGTCCATCCCATCCACAGTCCATGACTCAGACAGATTCCTGTGGCTCCAGATTAACCCACATTAAGAGTAGTGTTCTCCATGAACAGTCAATGTTACATGTTACCAGAAAAGTCCACAATGTCCTAATTTCTCTGGCAGATGACAAATGAGTGTCTGTGTGTGATGTGCAGCTTCCTCCCACCACCATCCCATAATTACCTTTCCACCTACTCTTCTTATCCACCCTGTTCTGACTGGAGCTGCCTCCACCTTACCTCTCATCCTCTGCTGCACTTCCTCTTCTCTTCTTCTCTGGTTCCTGTGTCTGCTCCCTCTCTCCTAATCCTCTCCCCGATGCTTTTTTCTTGTATTTGACTGCACACCAGTCTCAATGGATCCAGCATGAATCCCTTTAATCCAATTACTTCTCCTCATCATGCTTGCATCCTCTGAGGCCAACACCAGGATCTATCAGTGGGAAACAACCCAGATGAAGTTAGGCAGCACTGAAGGCCATTTGAGATAACCTGATATGAACTGTTGCACCATTGTTTTGTTTGTGTGTGAGAGAGGCAACAGAACGTATGTTGCAGAAGACAAATGATGCTGTAAATACAAACAGTTCAGGAGGCAAAATAAAAAAAAGAGGCTGTTCTCATGATCTGTAGCTCCGGGCTGTGGAAGTGTTTAACGCTGTGCTCCTGAGAACAGGCAGCGTGAGGTTGGCCGCTGCATAAATTGAAAAGCGGAGGAATAATTTTATCGGGGTTTAGACTGCCAAGCCTCCCCATAATTACACAGAGCTTCAGTGGATGTTACACTCCCACAGGTGAGCGCGTTTTGGAGGCTGAACTGTGCATTGATGTGTTTCAGTCACAAAGAAATGCCCTTATAATTACCACTACAAAATAAAAAACACAGCTCTCCAGATTTAGATCCTGCCAACTTGTTTATCCTGTTCATTTTATAGACACTAAAAATTCTCACTGTAAGTGTTTTTGTCAAAGTGTATCACTTTTATATGCAGTGGGATATTCCATAGCAACACTGTATGTCTGCTGAGGCCCATCACTGCACAGGCACAACATGAAAGCTGTTGTTTTACATCAGAAACAAGAGGCTGTGGTGAATGAGAGCGGTAACACAACATAGAGGTGAAAAAAAATGCAATATCCTCGACAGCCACTACAGGCTGACTCCAATTGACTGACTGCAATTGACTTTGGCTTTAACTTTCGCTCCATTTTCCACCATGAAATACTCAGTCAATACATTTTTCCCACAAGTCATTCTCATGTCATTAGATACATAAACTCTTCTTCTCAATAATCACATCCATCTGAAAATCATTTCATCATTAAGGAGATATTAGGCTTGAAAGAGACAAAAATTTAGGGGTACACATTGGGTAGCGCCCCCGGGTTCAAGGGTCAGACCCGCCTCCTTCTCTTCATATCCAAATATGGTCACTTCTGGCTCCAAACAACCAACATGGTGACGTTCAAATGCTAAACTCCTGGCTTCAAAATGTTCACTGAAAAGTGTTTGGCGGAAGATACAGAAAATCAAACTTACATTGTGTTTATCTCCTATAGTGTAGGAAACACTTCAAAAACATGCAGCTTCATGTTTTCAAATGCTCCATCTCAGGTATCAAATAACAAAACATGGTTTATGTTGTTTTTGTGCCACTGTGTGCTCCTGTGTTGCGGTGATGACCCAATTTAACCAGCACAATAATAACATGTGTTCTTATTAATATGACAATGCAACTGTCACTGTGTGGGCAGCACCCTGACAGTGACACATGTTGTGGAACATGTGCTGCTGATAAATATGTGTGACCTTCTGTGACTATTTTGCTCCTCAGAATAAAACCCACCGTTCTTCCATGTTCCATGCCACATGTTGCCATGTCCAGCTGGACGTAATGACATTAGTGGACCCACAGCAGCAAACAAGGGGGACGTGATGCATGCAGCTTCATCTGACCTCTTCCCGTCACGCCTGGGCCCAGCTGCACCTGAGACCAGCTTGTTGTCGACCTCAACAGCGTGAAGATGATGGATTGTGAGCTGTACTCCATCCTGACTGATGCAGCTGACTTCTGTAATACATGTGTGGGTGTTAGAGGAGCACCTGCACACTGAGGAGAATCATTAGAGACAGTTGAAGTTTATGCCATTAAGAAAAGTGAAAAGTCAGCCATTACTTTGTTTTTGGCAGGTCAGCATTTTGAGAAATTACTTTTGACTGAGTGTGCCAATGTAAATGCATTGGGCACATTATTAACTATTCGTCAAGTTCTTGTGTTTCGTCCTCTTCTTATAGACAAACTTTCAGTGCCTAACTGAAGCTTTGAGAAACCCCGGCAAATTATATATATATACTTACCGTCAATAAACACTTTCCTAATGGTGTGAATTTTTTAGAATTTCTGGATAATTTATATTTTAGAATTATGAACACTAACCAAAACCTTCATGGGAAAGGCTGGTGTTTGTTTTTTTTAACTCATATTTGCATCACATGGCAGCAAGATATTTTCTCACCTGTCTTTTTCTTTTTGAAAAACAAACCAAGGTTAACCTGTCCTCCTATTCTTGTTGAAGCCATTCTGGCGATGCTGTTAGCATGTTACAATGTCCATGTGTCGGTCGGTGTCGTCTCCCCCCTATTTTCCCTCCTGGTGAGCACCTTTTCTCGCCTCCGCACTGTCCGCAGGGTAACGGCGCAGCATCAGCACATTTAACAGGCTGTGTATCCATGGGACAGTAGCTACAAGTTATGGTGGATGGGAATGCTGACGTGAAAACAGGGGGGTAATTAAATAGCTAAACAACCAAGCATCCCTGCTCTGCCCTGATGGAGAGGGGATGTCAAGTTAACAAAGGGGAAGTATTCTGGTCATTTTGCTAACAAGGGGGACACCATCCCCCCTCAAATCGCCTACTGCTTATAATGTGATCATGCTGTATATGAACTTGCAGCTTGGTCGGGAATGATGTGCTATGACTTTTCTCAGTGATTCGTTGCACGGTGTTAATCACACAAAAACGATAGCGACGGGTGAATAAAGTGATCCAACCACACCCTGTTTAAAGCTCCATCACTTTGGCATAGTTTAGAGAAGAAACATAATTTGACCTTTAAACGGGGCCAAAGATCTCTTAGGGTTTAGACACAATCATAATTTATGTTTTATAAGTGTGTATTGGATGGAGGACAAAGGATTACTGCAGCAGCTACATTGGTACACTCAAAATTTCTTTGAGAAATTTTCTAGTTCACTACTGTCATTTTAATTTAGTCTTTCAACTTTTCACTGCTGTTTTCCAATCATTCAACAGTTCATTCAACAGTTTATTTCAATTAATCTTTGCCTTTGATTTAATATCTGTCAGTGTCTCATCACTGAAATTTTCAGTCCAAGTATTTTATAATCACATTTTATTTATTTTCTCTTTTCTTGACAGATATCGGCTCTTACAGATTTGTGCTAAAGAAAAAAAATAAATTAATAAAATGTAAATGAGTTGTTCTCAGTTGTTTATTTCTGACTACCACAGAGCTGTGAGGTGGAAAAGCCTCTGAAACAGCAGAAACTGTTTCCCAATGGGAGAAGAAAAATCTCCTTTGATAGTCACACTAATGAAATTAATTAAAGTGGGGAGCAGCTACTAAAGGCGAGGTGATGCATCATGGGTTTTATAGACTGCTGATTAACACCTTCAGAGCACCTGAACAGTCATATGCAATCCAAACATCTTATACAACACATCTATATATTATACATTTTAGATTCATGTGGTTCAGCTCTGTTCACCCTCATTTCCATACATATTACACCTTTCAATACGGCTTCAAATAAATAATGTAACTTTATGTAAATACACTGGGAGATTGTCTTTTTTAACTGCAATAAGTTTCACACAAGCATCTTTCCTTTTTATTATATTCTATATTAGTATTTCAGCTGTGTCCTGATAATAATACATTACCTTTTTCCAGACTTCCATACAGATCCAGTTATTTGTTGCACACATCTGGCACAAAGATGTAGACGTGGTTTTCTCACATGAAATAATCAGTGACACCTATTATATGACAATTGGAGTAATTCACACCTCCCAGGGTCAGCATGGTCTCAGACAAATATATGTATTTATTGTAAAAGCTGGTGTTTTCCTGCTGAATACTGTCACATGTTTCCTTTCAAGAGGCTCTTTCAAGTAGTTTCTGTAAACCTCAGGCTGACATTTGTTATCCTGTGATGCAGTGTAAGGACAGGAGCAATGGGAATCTCACGTAGCAGTGAATTGAGGCACAGCTGGATATATCTGTGTTGTTCCTGTTTACAGATTAAGCTTTGTCGAGGCTGTAGTAAGACTGGCCTTTGCTCTCAACAGCCCCTCAGGTAAAGCTGTGGTGAGTCTGCTTCACATTAACATTTCATTTTTAGCATCTCCTCTTCTGTGATATTTTCATATGTCCCCTCGGAGACCTTCAGTATCACAGTGTGAGGGGGGATACGATATGTGCTAGTGTATTGTGATACTAATGTCAAGATTGATGGCAACATAAGTATTCACACGATTTTCTGAACAGATCTGAATTTAATAAACAATTCTAGCTACAGTTGGGTATGAGGTATGAAGTGAAACAAAACTCTCAGCTGAAGTCATTCCCTCTTTGCACACATATAATGTCACACACCTGACTCAAATGTGCATGGTCCCTCAAAGCTCTGAAGAGAAATCAAGTTAACCAACATACTATAAATATTGCCTCCACCTTAATGTAAATGATCTCTCTAATGAGGAGGATCCTTCATAGGCGTGCAAAGTATATTATGATTTTAATAATGCTACTAAAGTAAAAATGTATATAAGTAATGTTGCAGCAGTAACCTGTCATCTCCATGTTGTTATTGGAAATACTGTATCTTTAATCAGTAACTTGACCAGACGCTAATTAAGGTGTTACATTCATTCAAACTATTGTTAAAGCTCATTTACACAGATGCAAAGAGAGTACAGGAGGTCATAGATTACACTGCAGTGGGTTTACCACCACGGGAGGCATTTCCATCTAATTAGCTAATTACCTACAGTAGTAACTATGCATGACAAAAGGGTCAGGGGCATTTTATACTTTCTTTATTTTGTGGGTTTAAAGATTAAATTACAAAGGATCAGTGCACAGGATCATTAAATCCACTTTGTAGTATTTCCTCAACATATGAAAACTGTTTCTGGATTGTACCCGTAGTCAATATATAGAAAGGATGAATCAATCAATCAATCAAATTTTATTTATAAAGCGCTTTTCATACAAAGAAATGCATCGCAAAGTGCTTTACATGTTAAAAACAGGACAGACAAAACATTCCCTTGTGCCCACCCAACCACCCGATCCACAACCACCCAGACAAAAATCACGCATATTCAACTCCCTCCCCCCCTTCCCCACACTCACACACACAGACACACTCCTACTCAACATACACACTGTAAAAAATAAATAAACAGAGTAAACATGAGGCTGAGTACAGATGAACCAGTTGAGGAAGCACTATCCAAGGAGCCATCTGCACCGGGAGC
>OOFC01038682.1:23594-41719 GCA_900323345.1 Pseudochromis fuscus
CCCTTGTGCCCACCCAACCGCATATTCAACTCCCTCCCCCCCTTCCCCACACTCACACACACAGACACACTCCTACTCAACATACACACTGTAAAAAATAAATAAACAGAGTAAACATGAGGCTGAGTACAGATGAACCAGTTGAGGAAGTCATGACATCATAATAATTGAACGTTGCCATGTTGGTCTTGAATATGAAGAGAAGATTCTGAGGTCACTGCCAAATGTGTATGAGACTGGAGTTCAGGTCTGGTTTCATTGGAGATCAGACCTGTCAATCAAACTAACCTCGCCCCTAAATCTTTCTCTTCCCTCAGCCTAATGTCTCCTTAATGATATAATGACTTTCTAGATGCACCACCAGATCACTGAGAAGAAGAGTTAACTTCAGCTAAAGACATCAGAATAACTTGTGGAAAAAATGTATTAACTGAACATTTCATTTTTGAATTGAAGTCAATTGAGTTTTTTGGAGCCAGACTTTGGTGGTTTGGCTTCATTTTTGAGCCCCAGTTGCTTTGTCCATTTCTCTATAGAGTGTATGATGCAATCAGACTTTTAGCTAATGTCAGCTAGTTCCAGAAAACTGCGCGAAGGGTCATTTGAAAGAAGTTTATACACAAAACATGTTAGTATGAAATCCATTTGTAATAATAAAAGTCAAGCATAGTGTTTGAAAATATAGCACATATTAACCACTTCAGCATTTTCAATAAAAGAAAGTACCCCCAGCTGTACTGATGCACTGACGATAGACTGAACACTGTTGCCCTCTTCACCAGGGATTTTGCCCCCGCAACTCGGACCCAGATAAAGTGGAAGACGACGAGTATGAGTACAAAAAATTTTTAGTATTGTTGCTAACAGACGACGGACGGACAAACGCGAGTGAAAACCTAACCTCCATAGTAGCTTCCGGCTTATACAACCTGCTTGTGGCAGTTGCTGAGAAGCAACATTTAAACTTGCCATTTCAGTTGTTTTAATAATGAAATCCAACTCTGATTTATGTATTTAAAAAAAAGGTTTATCAGCTGATATATAATTTGTATTTGTATTGGCCAGATCACAAACCTGACATTGAAATCTGTCTTTGATCAGCCTCAGGCTCAGGCTGTGTGGTAACTATTAACAGGAAAATTACTTACAGCAGCCACTATAGCTGCAATAATATCAGTTTAGCTAATGTCAACTACAGCAATGAATCATATATATGACCTGCAAGAGGGGGAGGAATTTCAGTTTAGATTAGTGTCCTCACCCACACAGATTATTCACTTTATACTGATCTGGGATCAGATGTGTCACAGCAGCTATGTACACTGTGGTATATGTAGAAGTGGCTTGAGGCATTTTTTTTTTTTTTCTTTTTCTTGTTTCTTTGATAAAGCAGAGAAAAATGTAAACAGATCATGCATTGAAAACCAGACAATAAGCGACTATTTCCACAGGCTACTTACTGACAGTGTGTGAAGTGTTGTTGTTGTTTTCAGTTTGGATAGCTCACAAGAAGCATGCAGTCTCAGTGTGATCAAAACTGAAGGCTGATATGTAGAATGAGAGGCGGCTTTCATTTCCTTCTTCCTGAAATCAAGGACTCATTGTTCTGCTAATGATTAAGAACTTAAGTGGCAGATCAGCTGACGCCATCATCCATCTATCCATCCATCTTCTATACCCGCTTATCCAATTAGGTTGTGGGGGGCTGGAGTCTATCCCAGCTCGCAAAGGGTGAGAGGCGGGGTCCACACTTGACAGGTCACAGGGCCTTAGCAGCCTTCTTTTTCTTTTTGTCACTGTCCAGTGCTAGAAAATCAGAGGCGCAGTCCCATGTTTTAGGACAGCTTTTTTTTTTTTTAAATGTATGTATGTATTTATGTATGTATTCATTTATGTTTCTACCATTGTAAATGCAGCCTTCACCAGCCCTCTTTGTATGATGAATCAAGTCCTATCAAAGAGGACATAGTTCACCTGATTGATTGACAAAGACAAAACAACATAAGACAACAACCGTGAAACAGCAAAGAAGAGACAAAAGACAACAAGAGACAGGGACAGGTAGTGTGAGATCTGCTTATGACCAGTAAATCCACTTTGTAGTATTTACCCAACTATAGCTATTAAAACTGTAGGGTGGCAGTGGTTCAGTGGGTTGGCACTTGGGTTGGGTTGTCCCAGCCTGGACAAAATTTGGAGCGTGGACTGGTAGCTGGAGAGGGACCAGTCCACCTCCAAGGCACTGCCGAGGTGCTCTTGAGCAAGGCACCGACCCCCCCCAACTGCTCCATGGTGTGCTGGAATCGACACCGCCTTCACCCTATCCCCTCTCTATGCATGTTATGGGTCCCCTATGTGTGTGTGGATTGTTTAGAGGGGGCCCTGTGTTTGTAGGGTGGAAATGCCATTTTGTTGTGTGTGTTTGTACTGTGTGCAGCATGCTACAATGACAAGGTATTATTATTATTATTATTATTATTATTATGTATATAGAATGGATGAAGCTAACATCACACATTGGTTTGTGGACTCATATTTTGAAGTCAGGAGATTGGAAATTTAACATGGTCGTGCTGGCTGTTTGGAGCCAGAAGTGACCATATTTGGATATGAAGGCAGGAGTGAGGAGGCAGGTCTGACCCAGGAACCTCAGATCACTGTCTAATGTGAATGAGACTGGAGTTCAGCGCCAGTCTCATTGGAGACCAGAACTGTCAGTCAAACTAACCACACCCCTAAATCTTCCTCTTTTTGAAGTAATAATATCACCTGAATGATGAAATGATTTTCAGATGGACCACCAGATCACTGAGAAGAAGAATTAACTTTAACTAACTTGTGGAGAAAATGTATTGAGGTTTTTGGGAGCGGGCATCTAGTGGTGGGAGTATTGCATACTTTTGCACCGCCACATTGGCCTCATTTTTGAGCCCTGCTTGCTTTGTCCATTGCTATATACAGTGTGTTTGACAGAGTGCCTTTCCCCCTCATCTAGCTCTCCTTAGTTTAGAGGATCCCCAAAGCAGAACTACAAGTAGTGTATTTGGCCCCAAACATTAGCTCAGAGGCTTCTAGCAATCCTTATCTCTGCTACTGAACATGCAGCAAGTAAGCGAGGACAAGCATACAAGAACCGGCACGCAACAACTCCACTGTTACACATGTTCCCCGGGGTCACTTACAAAATGTCAGGTTGCTCAGTGAAATCTCCATATCATTACATACTGTCTGTAACACGGGATAAAACAATAAAACTACTTTGAGAGAGCATGAATAACTTTTGGGGATTTTGAGGACAAGCTTCAAAAAGACAGCTGCAGTTTCCTTGCATTTATCATCATTTGAAAGACATACTTGGATGGAAACCCAGCTCCAGATTGAGAGGGGGGGGTTAAGAGATTTATCCACGTTAAGAAATGGACAAAGAGTCAAGAGGAGGAAGAGGGAAGAAGAATCAAGGACGACAGAGGGCCCCTGCACAGCTAGCAGCTCTGTTGGCTTGTCATAACTCCATACATCACATTACTCATAACAGAGAAAATCTACAGCCCCTACTCTGTTAGGACATGATAGTCATCTACACTTGTGTGGATGAATGGGGAGATGTATATTTTTTAAACAATGCCAAAGAAAAGGATAAAAGCTGAAGACATTTAAAGAGCAGTTAAAGAGATGATCAAACTGTGATTATACAGCCAGAGGGAAATCTATGTTAGAGTTACACTGCTGAACACTTTGCTTTGACACACAGGTTCAATCAGTTTAACAGCATCATTTAAAAAGAGGTTCAGCAGCAGTAGCAGCACGTACATTTGTGCTGCTTTGAATTTGTAATTTAACGTCATGTATCTTTTTTCTTTCCAGACCGAATCCATTGAAGGCTAAGATTATCCATCAGGCTGAAGTTCTTTGGGTAGGGGTTGGATCATTTGTTATAACAGTATTCATAAGTCCTGCTCTGCTGGAGGATAATGGCTGAATAATGCACACTGTGTAAAGAAAAATGTTGGAGGTGCAGGAGAATGGATGGTTACTGGAAAACTGGGGAGAACAACTGACATGGGGGACGTCCTTACATACTTCCATATGTAAGGACCAGACATCTTCCTCTCTTGCTATCTGTTCTGCCTTGGACTGTAAAATATAATGGATGGAGCTAACGTGAGGTCCCTGTGGGTTTATGGAACAGGAGTTTGGCATTTGAACACCACCATGTCGTTTTTCTTGGGTCAGAAGTGACCATATAACAGTCAAGTTCAGCCTCCAAATCACCTGTCAATCATTGGCAACCAGAGCTGCCAATCAAACTAACCATGCCCCTAAATCTTAATGTGTTTGGAGCCTAATATCATTTTAATGATGAAATGATTTTCAGATGGACCACCAGGTCACTGAGAAGGTGCAGCGTCTGCAGTGATGTGGACTCTACACAGATCTGTTGTGGTGAAGAGGGAACTGAGCTGAAAGGCAAAGCTCTCGATTTACCGGTCGATCTTCGTGCCCACCCTCACCTATGGTCATGAGCTTTGGGTAGTGACCGAATGAACAAGATTGTACAAGCGACTAAAATGAGCTTCCCCCGTAGGGTGGCCGGGCTTTCCCTTAGAGATAGGGTGAGAAGCTCAGTCATCCGGGAGGAGCTCGGAGTAGAGTCGCTGCTCCTCCACATTGAGAAGAGCCAGATGAGGTGGCTTGGGCAACTAATTAGGATGCCTCCTGGATGCCTCATGGGTGAGGTGTTCAGGGCACGTCCTATCAGAGGGAGACCCCGAGGAAGACCCAGGACACACTGGAGAGACGATGTCTCTCGGCTGGCCTAGGGAACGCCTCAGGATCCCCTGGGAAGAGCTGGATGAAGTGGCCGGGGAGAGGGAAGTCTGGGCTTCCCTGCTTAAGGATGGATGGATGGATGGATGGATGGATAATGACATCACAATGGCACTGTTGGTTTGTTCATAAAATGTCACAAAACACTAAAAGCTCTCCCTCATAATATCCCAAAACAATCTTTTCTTCAATCTTTCTTTCTTCTTCTTTTTTTTACTTAATTGTTTTAAGTTTTGAATTGAAAACCCTGGTAGTTATAAAACACATCCATATATAAAACAAGGAATATTTAAGGTTTTGTGTCAGTGCATAAGTTTTATTGTTTCTGATGAGAGCTAACAGCTATCAATGTGACGTAGTCATGAGACTCGGCAGCTAGGCGGCTAGCACCTAAGCTAGGCAGTATCAATAAATTATCTCCATTCTCCATTTATTAAGTCAAATTAGCTGAATAGTAAGGAGGGAGACATTCAAGTGTGGCTTCATCTCTTGGTATAAATCTACGAGTGTGATGAATGAACTTAAGCTCCTTGTTCTTTGTCTTCACAGCCGATCATGTGTATCACTTCCATGATGTGTGTGTGTGTTCAGTCATGCACGTCCGAGGGTCATTTGAACCCAGCAGGCACATGTGCAAAGGTAAACTCTGACTCATTATTTTACCTCCTCTTACACACACATAATGCTTTACCAGCAGGAGGTGACGGTAGTGGTTATTACTCATTACCGTACCTACCCATCAGCACGTCTGACCGGAGCTGAAGAAGAAAGGGCGACCGCTGCAAGGAAACCATTTACAGTTATACACAGGTCAGTGGATTCTGACCTCCTCCATCTGTACCTGCACATGGGAACTGTGACAGGACAAGATGCTGTGGGAAAGAAGCTACTATAGCCGGATCGAGACCTCGGCTTTCAGAAGAACTCTGTTTGTTGGATGCATTCCCAGAAAAATACAGGGGAATAGAAAGTGAACAGACAAAAAATAGACAAACAATAGATCTGTTCATGCTGGTTATTCATGTTGGTCCAAATATAAAGAAAATCTGAAAATTAGGTGTGAAAAGTGTGGTTACTTAAGTGATGGGAGCAGCAGTATTACATGTTCTACACAGTGTTGTATTATGGGTCATTTGCAGCTTTAATGTTGTTCAGCTCATGATTGTTTTCAGCCACTTCATAGTGAAGTTTCTGAAGGTTTTTAGGTTCTGATACCACAGAGGAAACACATTTATGATGAATGAAAACTAGTTCAGATCTCCCACTGATCATCACAGCAGAAATTAACCAACAGGACCAACACTTCTTAGATAAATTAAGCTTGTGCAAAATAAACATAAACATTGTACTGTAGATAATGCAACACCTTCCAACTTTATAAATAACACTGGTTTAATCTAAATCTCTAAACTTCAAGTGAGAAAAAATAAAAATTGAACTCGATGACTGGATTGTGACTGTACTGACATTACAGAGAAAGAAAATAATAAAATGAGAAAGACTGTACTGAGAATAAAACCACCTCACAGCTGCTACATGAAGAATTTTTCCTCTCTCTCTTCTCTGAAACCTTTTGAACGATATCACAGGTGCACTGCAGACCAACACTGAATCCAGTCAGAGATCCCATGGTTACAAACCCTTTGTGACCAGGTCGTACACTCGGATCTTTGTGCTGTGTTTCCTTCCTATAGGAACAAGAAAAGGCCATTTAACAGATTGTCACTGGCCTGCTCTGTGGGTTCACTGGGCTCTGAAGGCATTTGGTGCTCCCTCCCCCACACAGACTTACACTGTGTAGGCTGAGGCTGCCAGCGTTGAGCTTCTAATAAAAACTTGGACTGAAGCCTCCTAATGCCAGCGACCTGCTGAGTGTATAATTGCATATAAAATGCAGCATTTCTGAAGGATTTGCAGGTGAGAGTTATGAAGAGTCATGTGGGAAACATTGGAGAGGATAGCAATCAAATCACTGACCTGCTCCTTGTAAACACACAGGACTATCAGACCAGAGGAGCAGCATGACCAGTATGAATGCTTTTGACCACACTCGAAAATTGGAAAATAATGAACAAAATATTTTTTATAATGATATATAGTTAAACATGGACGTGAGGGTAGAGAAAGAGGAAATGGAATGAAACAGAAAAGGTTTGGCTGACCTGGATTTAAACATCAACTCACTGGTTATTGACCGAGGAGGAGGAGACATGAAGCAGTCTAAATTCATGTTGGTGTCTTCACATCAAGCATTTCTCCCACGACACGATCACATCATCAGAATCAGGACACTTATACTAACAAGTGAATGTTAAGATAAGAATAGATGCAAATTTGTGTTCACGCAAGTTGAAAAAGTTTAACTTGAGTCACATGGTATCGTGAAAACCAATCAACTTTAAGATTCCCTGATGTCATCAAGGAGTGCAAATGGAGGACAAGCTAATTGTTGCCATCTCTGGAGGTTTTTATGGGATGACTTTAATGCATTTCACCAGGGTACAACCTAAGACCAAGCTGTTTCTGGAAAAAAATATTTAATTTGTGGCCACATTGTAGCTATAAAGTGAGCACGAAATATTAATTTATGATCCCAAAATACTAAATTGTGGCCACGAAGTAGGTACATCATCATTCCTGGACAGCTGGGTAAGCAAATCCAGCACACCCTCTCTAGAAAGTGCCATAGCTGAGACGTCTTGTCTGGTGAACTTGGGAACTGATGGGGTCTAGTAGAGAGGAGGATCCTGACGTCTTTGAGTGCATTTATATAGTGCTTTGTTGACCTTAGCTAGGTCTCAAAGTGCTTTACAAGGCAACTTATTCATCCAGTCACACACACACTCACACACCAATGGCTACCAAGCTGCCATGCTAGCCACCATTGGGAGCATCTTAGGCTTCAGTTTCTTGCCTTCAATATGTGGACAGGAGGAGCTGAGGATCAAACCCATGATCTTACAATTCATAGGCAAACAGCTCTACTACCTGAGCCACAGTCGCCCCAATTGTGCTGTAGTTGGTCACCAATGAAATCTATCCCAGCGTCCAAGTTGTACATCGACAAGTAGAGTGTCACTCGGCAGTAATGGCTCTTTGCAATGTCAGGCTTTTCAAAATGTCTTTGTAGCTCATTCCCAGCCTAAAATAAAATTCAATCATACTATTCCTGTTCATTATGTAGCTTTAGGCCCTCTACTACCTCGATCTTAGACCTTATAGAAGGTGCACTTGATATGCTTACCCAGCCATCCAGGAATGATATTATACCTACATCGTGGCCACAATTTAGTATTTCATGGCCCCGAAACACTAATTCATGACCACAAAATACTGAATTAATTGGTATTAGTGGTTAGTATTTTTTGCATATGTTATAGCTATATTGTGGCCACGGTTCATTTTTTAAATTTTTTACTATGTCATGTCTGGGGCTCTGTACATTTCTGCCAAACTGGATAAACAAACTGGTCTCCTAGAAACATCCATGGACACAATACATAAGGCATTTTCACAAAACAGTTTAAAGCTATTTCAGTTCATTTGTTCAAAAGGTTGTTTATCTTTCTGCCTGTTCGTTCATACAGGCAGAGGATACAATGATATGTGAGGGAGAATACATCATCAGTGTGTGTTTGCTCTTTTGTGTCAGACTTTTCATTTAGCAGGTAAATGTGTTCAGATGTCCTGTCAGGTACTGCTGCTTAGAGCGTATTGTTGCATATATTAAATACATAGATGTCAAAATGAAGACTGTATCCCCTGATAACAAGTGCGCATCCCACATCATATACACCCATTATAAGCAATTAAACATGTACATAAATTCAACAAATGCAGATTTTTGTTGCACCTGTGCCATAAACATGCTTGACATTGAGCTGTAGACTCATGTTGAAAGCTGCAACCGTGTATGACTAATTACACATGGAAAAAAATACGGAAGAGCAAAGATAACGATACAAATATGGAGGCCCACACAGACGCAGCTGCCATGCGAAGTGTTGAGACGGGAGATAAGGTGAAGAGTCAGACACAGGAGTCATTTTCAAACATGTTTTAAAAAGTCTTATCAGCACAACACCTCAGTGCTATCTAAACTCTACTGATTTACTTCTGCATGTGTGTGCATTTAGCGGACACCATAAAAAACCCAGTGTCAACTGTGCCCAATCAGGCCTCATCATAAAGCAGTGAAAGATTGACTGCGATATGATGGAATACAGCAATATGAGTCCCTGCATAAATGTGAGAATTTGCATTCAAAACTCGAAGGCTTTTCTGTTTCCTCCGGGCGTCCATTATTCTTCTTGACATATACAAAGCGCAGATTTACACAACTGAGATTGATGTGTTTCATAAGACTCAGTACAATGATGACAAATATTACAGCCAACAATCTGTAGGTCTACAAAAACATCCATTACAAACTATCTGCAGTCTTCCACTAAAGCTGCAGTGTGTTCATGTAATCAGGATGTTTTAGTCTGTCAGGGAGCAGCGTAGCATCACATCAGTTGTCACCAAAAACTTTTTTTAAGGCACACAGACACAAACAGACACACTGGCTGGCTGCAAGTCAGTGAGAAGTGGCGAGCTGGAAATTGCTGTCATTAGTTTTGGGTTTTTTTAAAAGCTGAGAGCTGTGAGTTGTGAGCTTTTCCACAGGGAGAAAATTAAATTAGCAAAAACATTTTCCCATTACAGTAAAGAAAAATGCAGCCATTGGTATTAGATTGTGCTATTTTGATTTTAAATGATATTGTCATGGCTTCCCATTTTTATTTTAACAGAACTTCTCAGAAACTGAACTTTAACAGAACTTACAGAAGTACGTGTACAGCACACAGACTGTACATAGTAAACAACCGGGGCTCAAAAATGAGTCCGATGCCGAAGAGAAAACAAAGTGCAATACCACCAAGGACCACTAGATGCTGGTCCAAAAAACTCTGGTTCCAATTGACTTCAATTAAAAAATTTTCAATCTTGAAATACGTCTATCTGATGTCATTAGCCAAAGCCAGATCTTCTCAGTGATCTGGTCCATCTGATGAAAACATCATCAATAAGATGATGTTCAAAAAGATGACAATTTGTGGATGTGGTAAGTTTGATTGACAGGTCTGTTTTCCAATGAGACTAGACCTGAAGTCTCATACACATCGGGCAGAGTTCTTGGGTTCAAGGGATAAACCCGCCTCCTCACTCCTCTCTTCATATCCAAATAAGGTCACTTCTGGCTCCAAACAACCAAATGACAACATTCAACTGCCAAACTCCAGGCTTCAAAGCATTAGTCCACTAACCACCGAACGACATCAGGTTAGCTTCAAACCGTTGTTTCTCCAATTCTTTCAAAATAAACTTCCAAATTTGATGAAGATAGTTGATCAGTTTCACATCCTTCTGAGTCTCAAGGTGTCCTTGATACTTTTAATCTTTCTCTTTCTTATTCCACCATTACCCTCACCTACAGCAGAACATGAGGTGATTAAACATGGCATTTGTTTCAAATCGACCTTTATCTTGACATTTCATTGTGCGTGATGAATAGCTTGCAACACAATTCTTTGCACTGTATAAAACTCAATGAAGTTTGTCATAAATTTGAGTAAAGGGCACCTATGTCATCTCCTTACTAAGAACACATCTTGTTGCAGTACAATGACACTGCAATTTGTCATTTTTTCTTGGGTCTGACGACAACATCTATGCGTACACTGTAGTTCTCAATGGGAACTATAATCAGTAGCTTCCACTCATCTTCCTGTTTTCCAGGAGATGGTAAAAGGCAAACAAACAGTAAATCTGCCAGTGCATGTTGAGCAAATGTGTGTGTTCAGTTACGTTCCCATGTTCCTGTGTGTGTGTGTGTTTTCATAGTGCAGGTCAATGCTCTCTTGCCAGAGAACAAGTTAGGTCGGGGTTAGAGTTACTCGCCCGTGCAAGTGAAGGCTTACGCAAGAAATGTTTTAAGGTCATAATTGCAACAGGATAGAGGAGAGGAGAGGAAGAGGAGTGAAGGAGGGAGAGGCAGAGGAGCCATGTACTGTAAATTAGGTCTGGAGAGGCCTGTTCTGGCTGAAAAGAGTAGCTTATAATGACTTAGGCAAAACATCTTTTTTACTCTGCTCCTTCTCCATAAAGCTCAGTGCAGAGCGGATTAATGTAAACAGAAAAAACAGCTTTTCGTGCGTTTACACAAAATGACAGTGATTTAAAGCTGTGCTATGAACCATTTTTATAAATACATCCATGTTATCCTCCTAAATCAGGAAGTAGAGTTGCAGCTGAAAACAGCGTCTAATCCTCCCTTAATGGGACCTTATAAATCCACCCAGTTCACCCATTGAAATGCTGCTGCTGGCAGGAAAGGTTCTCCAAACAAAGGAACTGCAGAACTGAAACTCAGGAGGAAAACACACAACTTTCCAAACATTGCTTGAACACAAAGAATGTCAGTGACCGTCAATAAATCAATGTGAACACAAACACCTGCGTTTTTGGGGAATGAGTTACTTTAAACCTTTGTCAAAATGTGATTTAGTAGCAGAACTGAACTATATGAATCTTACACTGACATCATTCCTTAGAGATAGCAAGTTGAATCATAAGCATCCATCAATGCATGTGGGTTTACAGCAGGCTGCCTTGGTTCATACTTCCCATTGTTCTAGATGTAAAAAGCATTGGTTCTATGGGTGTAAAAATCCACAATATGATACTTCTCCAGCACTGACACAGACAAAACCAACTTGTTAAAAATGTAGCATTTCACTGTGATAGAGTGAGACATTTACTTCAGAAATTGGTGAAGACCAAAACTACCAGAGAGCCAGAAAAAGAAGAAGAAATGTTAGCAGCAAGATTTACAAAGGAACCAGAAAGCAACCAGAAAGCAACCAGAGAGCTAATCCAGCTGTACTGATGCTAAAGACTGAACACTGTTGCCCTCTGGTGGTGAAACAGCAACACTATCGTGTTGAAACATTTGGCCATTATAACAGATAAGGATTGTTTCTTTGCACCATCTGATCATTGAGGTCTGTTGAGTAATTTTTCCTCAGTGATGTTAATGTACAGATGGATAATGTCCTTGGCAGAGATAACTAATAAATTAACAGATTGAAAGAAGTCTCTTTGGCTGCCATCTTCTCCATGATCCTTATGTAACATCCTAGTTACACTTATAAAGCATTATTCAACAGTTGTGTTTTAATCAGAAAACTTTTAGAAATGATGTCCTGCTAGATCAAAGTACCATCAATTTGTCATTAAGAATCTACATCTCTCAATACCTTTAATAGGCGATCCAAAAGCAGAAATGATATTTTTCAATTCAACTTTATTTATAGAGCACTTTAAAAGACAGCATGATCAGCGAAAGTGCTTTTCAGACTTAATATATTTAGTATCCACTGCCTACCAGCACTACTGTGGATATTATATAATTTTGCAGGAGGTTTTTGAAACTCTTCATAACTTCTGCAGCATTTAAATTCAGCACCATGAAGTGTTCTTGGTGGCTCTGCAGGCAAACTACTAATGCCACTGTGAATTCAAACCTGATCCACTTTTATCACTGTTCGAAATGTCTCCAAACTTTTCCCAACGAGCAGAGTCTTGTTTTGCAACAACTCCTTGAGCGGGTGATTTGTTTAATATAAACCCCTTTTGACACTCATCCTTTAATAACAGGAGTCCCTCGACCAGGGGTCAGTTAATCTAGAGTAACAACACACAGTACATTAGGTTTGATAGAGTTCAGTGATCTGAAGGAATTCAATGATAGAGTGTGAAGGGCCATGTGAGTCTGTGGGTGGATGTTATTCATGTTGTGGGAAAAGAGGTTTGTTTGCATAGTCGCACTATGGAGACTTCAACTGAGGACATGTTTAAAGTTAGGGTTGGACAAGACGTAGCTAGGGTGATGGTAAATCTGAAATCAAAGCAGGTCAACGTAATGTCCTCTGAAGTAATGGAAACATGACTGTGTGTGTTTGTGTGTGTGTGTGTGTGTGTGTGTGTGTGTGTGTGTGTTCTTGCACTTGCTGCAAAGTGAGGACCAGAACACACTTCTTCACCAACAGAGTGAGGACATTTTCAGGAAGTGAGGACATTTTGGCTGCTACTAACTTCTTCAAAGATCTGTTTGAGGGTCAAGACATGGTTTTAGGGAGGGGTGCTTTTTGTAGTTGCTTGTGAAACGGCCGGGATGAGAATCAGCACCTCCGTGGCCATGGTTCTCAGTCGGAAAAAGGTGGCATGCTCTCTCCGCATCGGGGAAGCGATCCTGCCCCAAGTGGAGGAGTACCTCGGGGTCTTGTTCATGAGTGAGGGAAGGATGGAGCGTGGGATCGACAAGCGGATCGATGTGGCGTCTGCAATAATGTGGACTCTTTACAGATCTGTTGTGGTGAAGAGGGAACTGAGCTGAAAGACAAAGCCCTTGATTTACCGGTTGATCTTCGTTCCCACCCTCACCTATGGTCACGAGCTTTGGGTAGTGACCGAAAGAACAAGATCACGGGTACAAGCGGCTGAAATGAGCTTCCTCCGTAGGTTGGCCGGGTTCTCCCTTAGAGATAGGGTGAGAAGCTCAGTCATCTGGGAGGAGCTCGGAGTAGAGTCGCTGCTCTTCAGCGTTGAGAGGAGCTAGATGACGTGGCTCGGGCATCTAATTAGGATGCCTCCTGGACGCCTCCCTGGTGAGTTCAGGGCACGTCCCACCGGAGGGAGACCCCGGGGAAGACCCAGGACACGCTGGAGGGACTATGTCTCTCGGCTGGCCTGGGGACACCTCGGGATCCCCCGGGAAGAGCTAAATGAAGTGGCCGGGGAGAGGGAAGCCTGGGCTTCCCTGCTTAGGCTGCTGCCCCCACCAACCGACCCCGGATAAGTGGAAGAAGATGGATGGATGGATGGATGTTTGTTTTTTTTTTAAAACAAAAAGTTGCATTAAAACAGCACTCACATGTAAGGAAGAAAAAAGTAATGAAAATCACAAGTGATGGTGGAGGTTTTCTTTGGGGAGGTTGTTATACTTTTCTTGGAAGATGCACATAACCTCCACCTTGATGCTCCAGAGGAAGTGCTTCGGGTAACCTCAAAGTCTCAGCGTCCCAAATAAAATACTGGTGGCCTCCTCCACATCCTCTTGTAGGAAACAGATCCTGCAGAATCTAATTAACTGTAATTTAATCAGACCCCTGTATGGATGCTTCGGATGGTAGGTTTTCTGGTAATAGACAGCGTGGTGGTCTGTGTAATTAAAGTGTATCTTAGTAAATATTTTCTTTATATGGTCACTGAAGGTCAGGAAAAAAAACCCTATGGACAGAAAATGAAGAGTCAATTTCAATTTAATTTTCAGATGCTGGGAATTGAGGATTGTGGAAAAAGTTGAGAAAGTCTATTTGAGAGTGAGAGATATAGGTTAGGTATTCAGTTGGGAATGTTGAGGGTATGGTAGGGGGCTAGGAAAAGGCACAATGAGTGTCCCCAAAAAGATAGACAAACAAGTGTGTGTGTGTGTGTGTGTGTGTGTGTGTGTGTGTGTGTCTTGCTGTCTCTTTACATTTCTATTCCAAACTAAACCCGACAATAAATTAAAAATAAAGTTCAGAATAACGAGTAGGTCATTGATTAGCTACTGACATCTGCACAAGCAACTAAAACAAAGGTGTGGTGTTTATTGCTGCAGTAAAATATTCCTCACTATCTGACTTTTGAATATAACAGTATTCTACAGCAGGTGTTCCCAATACGTCGATCGCGATCTTCCAGTCAATCACAACAGTAACGTAGGTAGATCGCATGGCATTAAAAAAATTGACGTCAGCCTATCATCCATCCGCACGATGAAAATTGTCACTTGATTGACATACAGGGCAGCCAGTCTGACAACTGACCGTCTCTGACACATGGGTCACTGAGCAAACAACAGTGCTATGTGCAGCAAACCTAACAAGCGAGTTGCGTAATTAGCTGTTAGCCTCCAGTTTTTAGCTCTCGGGTTTTTTTCTTAAACGTAGGAAAGGGTATAAAAATGAGTGGGTAAGCTGCATCTAGTAAGATGCCAAAAACTTAACACTTTCATCTAGAATGGGAGATTCCCACATGACGATCATTAAGTCCAAGCATGACTGATGATGATTGTACTACGACTGTCCAGACTATGCATCCCTGGCTGAGTTAAATTGTGCAATATGGGCTCATGTTGTTGAGCAAGGTACATCAACATACATTGTGCATATTAAGAATTCTCAATATATTTACAAATAAATATATGTTTTGCATTTTTGTAGTCGGTAGATCATTTTGACTTGGTCATTTTATAAGTAGCTTGCATGCTGAAAAAGTGTGGACACCCCTGTTCTGCAGTATACTGCTCATTATTCCTCATCACACAGCCATCGAGGAGAGCACCTTCTGCCTGCGACATGCAGTTTTAGCCTGAATTATTATATCGATGTATGTATGAGGTCATCAAGAGCATGAGATCTGATTTAAAGCAAGTGACCTGGAACCACAAAAACCAGCCGGACACAGCATTTTCAGCACTAATGTTAGAGTTATTATTTATGATTTATATGTGCACTTGAATTGCCTGCTACAAAATAGATGTTTTTAACCATCTCTGGCTGAAATAAGACCCATAGTTTCATACACTCTGTAACACTGCAGCATATATGATGAACAGGAAGCCTGACTGGCAGAGTATGAAAAGCAGTGCTGCAACCAGATACACCACCTGCTTTGTTATTTACTCTAAAAAAAACTAATGTGCAAAAGAAATGAATCACGCAGAGCATGAGAGAGGCATGAAGCTTTTTAGAGTCTCATACAACACAGGACATGAATCACTAATCAATGGTCGTGTAAAAGAAGGACCTTGAATGTGTGAATGCCATCCCTCTCTCTTTCACACACTGAGCACAGGCTACATGAGACAAAGATGTGATGCAGCACATGAAATTTGTGTATTTTGCTCATCAAAAATATAATAAACATCACAGTTTTTCTATTTCTCTGAATACAAACACTGAAATCATCCCCACTCATATCAACTCCAACACACAGGAGAATATTGGTATCAACATTTCACAATGAAAGCATCAGTCACTAATCATTAGTCACGCTTCTATTCAGACCAGATCTTCAATCTTACAAGTGACAGTCCTTACTTATCTCTCATGGTTTACATGTCAAAATGCTGTCGACCTTTTACGCATCTTTGTTTTCTAAACAAACTGCACATCTACGAACAAGTGGCACAGACAACAAATGGATCATAAATGTCACGCGCTAATGGTGAGGGATCATTAACACAGCATCACAAATCAGTCACCACTGCATGTGTTTGAACGTCCCCTGACATGTATAGACAGACGTGTGCACATGAGGGGAATAATTTTATGTTCTCAGATGGGAATGGAAATTACATAGATAAACCATCTTCTACCTCCTTATACAGATTCAACAGTTATATCACATTTCATTACAGGGAGTCCACTTACATGATATACTAATGCCAATATAGGCTCCACCTCCCTTCAGCCCTGAGCTGTAGATATATATAGAACAGTGATGAGTGGACAAACAAGTTCATATAATATTTAATCTTCACCTGTCGAATCAAATTAATGTCATGTTGAGATTCTGATTTAATATGGTGGAGGATTTATTCCTCTAAAAACTAAAGATAGAGCATATTAATAAATTACTGAGGTGCCAACACTCGATCACACACAACCTCCATATTCAATACTATGAAAACCCTCAAGTCTAAATACATACATATGAATATGTTTCGCTTGTTTACTGCCAGTTTAACATTTATATTAGTGCTGTTTTATAAAAGACAGCCCTTTGATGCTGCTTTGATGCTGTGCTAACACAAAGGGACTCTTAAAAACAGGTGCTGAAGCTGGTCACCCTGATCAGAAACATGCTTCAACACAATGATGAACACCATTATCACGTGTATATCACATGATATCGATGATTTAACATGATGATGCACAGCCAGGTCTGCTGTAAGGCAGACATCTGGGACTTGCAGTGATCACACTTTCAGGGAAACACACTGAGCAGCTGAACTGAAAATTCCTCATACATATATATGAGGAGCTGAGGAGCCCACATTACCAGAGTGGGATAACATCATGTCATATTTCCAGTCCCCATGGCCTGTGTTTGACCCTCTGGTTAATTACATCAACAATGCCCATAAATGCTTTTTAGATACTGGGCCATTGATGGACACACGACCACGGATCAACAGGTTTTTTTATCAGCCCAACATAAAGTAGACAACAGCAAATCAGCCTGATGGAACCATGTGTTTGTCCCATTCACATCGCTCAGTGGTTCGCTGCAGTGGAACAAAGGCGTTTTTTGTGTGGGATGCTATAATTAAGCATGTTGATCTGAGGGGTCATGTGTGCCGAACCTCGCTCCCTTTGTCTCTTCGGGGTTACACTGCGGTCAGTGTAGTTAATAGCTTTGCAGCTTTAATGCAGCAGCACTCCTCAAGCGAGAACCTGCTAACAGTGGAGTCCCCAAACACTATTGGACATGCTCGCTGGCACAGTGTGGCATCAAGATGGAAGAGATCAGTGACTTCATGACTCAGTGTATTGAATGCATTTTGCAGTCTGTGTTTGTCATATAAAGATTTCAGTGACTAGGGAAAGCTAGTCTTGTTTTTTTTTTTTTAAGTGAAAGGTCCGTGGGATGGAGGTTATCTAAACCATGCTGCTGATGAGTGTAATATTTACCAAACAGACATCCTGCTGTGATCTTACATGCTGTGATTGCTTATAAGATGAATATGACCTTTTTTGAACTGCAATCCATGCATAACTACTACAAGCATAATAGTCCTCTTTAAGCTCTAACAGGATTAACAGACTGACATTTCACCCATGGTAGAAATATCTTTTGAATAAACTATGTGACTCAGATAATTAGCCTGCTAACCAATTAGGTTACCGTGTTTTCCGGACTACTGAGCGCACCTGTCCATACGCCGCTCCTGTCTATAAGCCGCTACTGAATTTATTCGAACAGTTTCATGTGGTCCACTCTGACCGGGTCTGATGTGACGAGGCTAAATGTATTGGTGGCATGGAACTTGTTAGCTTGTAAAAAGCTAATGAGCTTCGTGCCGCTGATACTGAGCCACACCGGTGTTTAAGCCGCAGGGTTCAAATCGTCAGAAAAAAGTAGCGGCTTATAGTCCGGAAAATACAGTAATTGTTTTGTTACTTAATTAAATTTATCAGTAAGAA
>OOFC01038684.1:0-14240 GCA_900323345.1 Pseudochromis fuscus
TTTTTTTTTAAATGTTGGTTGTATACATGGTGTGATCATCAGGAGTAGGACATATACATCATATCTATTAGTGATTTGTACAGAACGTTTCCATAACTGATCAATAACTGACCAACAATAGTCAAACTTATACATAGTACGGTCTCAGCCTCTCTGATCCCCCACCTCTCGGATGACATCACGTCTGTCTCCATGGAGACTTGAGGAGCTGAGGGTTCCTCCCTGATCTGAACTTTTACAGATCAATTCACTGATCCTCCATCATCCAGTAGCTGTCAGTTACACTCAGTAAGTTCTGTGGCGTCAGGAACACGTCACATACGTCTGCATTTGTTCACATGTGTCGGAGAAATATTTGATATAAGCTCCACATACGTTCACAGTACGTTACTCAAAGGTTACAATAAGTTCTGGGTCTGCTGACGTCTGGACTCATTGAGACTGATGAGTAACTTACAAGTAACGTGTGTGAACGGTCAATAACTTACCTACAACTTATGGCCCAGTCTGCAGGACGTATGAGACGTACGCTGGTACACATCCTCTGTACTCCGACCTCGCAGTACTACGAAGTACCAGCGTGTATCACCGTGCTCTGAACTGATACAGAACTGACCCAGAACGTATCGCACGTACGTCGGCGTGTTGTCTGAATGATTCATACGTCCACATACGCTGCTGAACCGTCACGTGGGACTGCAGCTTACGAAACGTTTAGGACGCTGCTGCTGAACCTCAACAGGACTGGAGGCAGCTTCACCCACATGGAGCTGAGGGCCAACAGGCCAACAGGCTAACAGGCTAACAAGCTAACAAGCTAACAGGCTAACAAGCTAACAGGCTAACAGCCTGAGAGCGATGTGATGTGAGGAGTTTAGGACGTTTACTGATGAATCAGTTGAACATGTGACAGGAAGTTCCTTCTGGACCACGATGATCAGCTGCTTGTAGGACTGGGCGATAAATCGATTTTATCGATTAATTCGAATTTGTAGTTTAGGTCAATTTATTTTAAGCAAAATGAAGAGGCTGAGTGGGAGAGGAGCCGCTCTCTATGAAATGAACAGGACCGCGGCAGTGGACAGGTTCGTCTTCCTTGTTAAAGTCGTTTATAAAAAAGTCCTCATGCAGGACTATGTGATGCTGTTGATGATGCAGTGAGTACAGAGGTTTAACGTTGTTTACACAGCAGCCCTTTCAGCGCAGCTAACTAGCCCCCGCTGTAGCATTGTGTGTGGACCATATGGACGCGTCACGGACAGACGTCTACGTGCTTGTGTTTATTGATTTATGCAAATTTACCTGAATGAAAACAGCTTCCACGGGATTTAGCAGCGATATTTTTGCTCGTGAGAATTCGTTACTTTCGGCTTGCTGGTGTGACGTCATGACCGCCCGGTTAGCTCAGTCAGTAGAGCATTAGTTTTAAAACCACAGAGTCTTCAGTTCGAGCCTCACGTTGGTTGTGATGGTTTCGATATTTTCTCTTTAAATAAAATAATTAACTGTTTGTTCTTTGTGTTTTGATGCTTGTTAACCTTAGTTTGTAGCTGGAAGCTTGCAGGTGTCAGATGACGTCTGACTGGGAACTTTCATGTCATTATTATTTGACATGTTGTTCATGATGCTCATGATACTGTTCTCCACATTTATCAACAGATCTTCTTCCATTGTGAGTATTTGCTTGTGATTAATGAATACTGAAGATTTCATGGAGTTATCTTTATTATTACTGAAAATATGTCTTTTTGAATATCGATGTACAATAATTGAAGTAAATTCTGAAGAATATTCATCACTGTACGTACTTATTTAAAACAATATTCGGCACTGAAAGGGTTTTGAACAATTTGTTTGTCATCTGCAAATGGATTTTAAGTAGGAAGAAGAAAAAAACGATTTAAATCATAAATCGGATTTGAAGTGAAAAAATCTGAGAGATTTTTTTTGGCCACATGGCCCGGCCCGAGCTGCTTGTAGCATCATCAACAATCAATTGTCAATCAATATGAAGCTTGTTGTTTAGAGATCAACCAAATCAGATTGAGTCCTCAGCTGCTGGAGCCGCTAATTAGCATCTGTGCTAACATACACACACACACACACACACACACACACAAGAGCGCCATTGTAACCATCACACACTACACAACAGGAGGCCTGGGACCCTGAGAGAGAGTGTGTGTGTGTCTGTGTATCTGTGTGTGTGTGTGTGTCTGTGTGTGTTTCACATGCTAATCTCTGTATTATCAGCTGGATAAAAGAGAGTTTAGCTGCTTAAAGACAAACAAATGACTTCTGGCACACACACACACCATACATGGCTAATGAGCACTTTGTGTGTGTGTGTGTGTGTGTGTGTGTGTGTGTGTGTGTGTGTGTGTGTGTGGGGGCACCATTTGGCAGCAGCAACAACTGGTCTCATCCTCACTAACTGCTCTCCTCATGTCTCAGCTGACACCCCACCCCCGGCCTACATGCCCCCCGACGAGCAGCTGGGCCAGGAGAGCCAGTCCATGGAGACCAGCAGCAGCCTGGTGCAGCAGAATATGGCCAGAGGAGGTGAGGACACCAACAAATAATAACACAGAGGTGAACAGATGAAGGTCTGACCAGGAGGTCCAGTTTGAAGGA
The DNA here is from genome assembly GCA_900323345.1 of Pseudochromis fuscus. Classification (NCBI taxonomy): domain Eukaryota; kingdom Metazoa; phylum Chordata; class Actinopteri; family Pseudochromidae; genus Pseudochromis; species Pseudochromis fuscus. The sequence continues at coordinate 2,635 of OOFC01038684.1, forward strand.
TGCACAGTTTGTCTTCTCTGGAGAGTAACACAAACTCTTGTATCTTTAATTAGTTCATAGTAAAATGCACTACATCAATGGATGAGCCAGAACCAGTTGTCTTTTAGCCAGGATATCTAGTTTTTTTGTTGTTGGGCTGCAATCCTCTGTCACAGTATTTGTTGCAGTGAGTTCAACTAAGGAAATAGGATTCAAAATAAGTCAGGTCGTAGAGTTAAGTCTAAAAATAGTTTTTGTTTTTGAAAGAGCATCCTACCATTTTCACCCCCAATCCAAGACCTTTAACAGAATATTCATGGTGTTTGTATTGTATTTGTAGTCAGGTGTTTTTACAAAATACATTGCACATGCTTAAAAACTAAAAAACTAGCCAAGTGGAATTTTGTACAGTAAACTAATATAATTTTTATCCAGAACATAAGGTCAGCTAATAACTGGTTTGATGTGTAGAAGACTGGAGTGTGTTGGTCATTAGAACCACATGATGCAATGCTAAATATTAGATTTGAGTGCATATCAATAACTTCTACAAAATCATCAGTAAAACAGACACTGAGCTGTTTACTCTCAGGTATAAAATTGTTGATTAAGACAAATGCATCCTACTCATAATTAACCAATGAAGCCATCAGGGCATTAAAAATACATTGCACAAAGAAATCTTTGTTTGTGTGAGGACACAGTCATCCTGCTTGTAAAAACTTTATTGGAGTCGTCACAGGACAAAAACAGGCGATGACGTGGTTACACTCAGTGAGGCTGGTCAGCTGACCAGACACTGTGAGCAGAGAAATCAGATTTAAAACCTGCAGCACTGCTGGACAATGATCAGTGCCCCAGCAGGACAGTCTGGGAGGACTCACACTTTAGAGTTTTTGTTCTGGGAGCAAATTAAATAAGTAAGATTAAATAAATCCAGTATGTTTTTATTTGAACTGTCCCACGCTGTGTAAATGAATTCTCTGTAGCTGAAACCAAGCTGCTGAGTTAGATTCATCTTAATCTATGATCCTCATGTTCTTATTCTTATGTTAAGTATCAAAGTTAAAGACTCACCTGTTTTAATCCAACCTGTGGTTCCCAGATGTGCAGCCGGTGGAGTACGAGGAGCCGAGCCACTGGTGCTCCATCGTCTACTATGAACTGAACAATCGCGTAGGGGAGGCTTACCACGCCTCGTCGACCAGCGTGCTGGTGGACGGCTTCACTGACCCTTCGAACAACAAAAACCGCTTCTGCCTCGGACTCCTGTCAAATGTCAACCGCAACTCCACCATCGAGAACACCCGCAGACACATCGGCAAAGGTACGAGGGAAACACCGATGCTCATGTTCTGTTGTCGTGTTGAAGAATGTTCCTACAGTCCGTTTGTGTGTCTGTCCACCAGGAGTGCACCTGTACTACGTGGGCGGGGAGGTGTACGCAGAGTGCCTCAGCGACACCAGCATCTTTGTCCAGAGTCGTAACTGTAATTACCACCACGGCTTCCACCCCACCACCGTCTGCAAGATCCCCAGCGGATGTAGCCTCAAGATCTTCAACAACCAGGAGTTTGCTCAGCTCCTCGCTCAGTCAGTGAACCACGGCTTTGAGGCCGTGTACGAGCTCACCAAGATGTGCACCATTAGGATGAGCTTCGTTAAGGTGAGCGCAACATAAATGTCTGTTTTTGTCAGTAACAACCCTAGACTGTTCATAGAATAGACAAAGCTCACGCTGGTTTGTGGACTCGCATTTTGAAGCCAAGAGATTAGGGTTTAGGTAATGACATCTCAGTGATCACCAGATCACTGAGAAGAGCTGACTTTATCTAATGACATCAGAATGACTTGTGGCAAAAAAAACAAACAAAAAAAAAACGGATTGATTGAGTATTTAACAATTGGAGCCAGAGTTTTTGGAGCCAGCATCTTGTGGCTGTTGGTGATATTTCACTCTTGCTTCACTTTGGAGCCGTGGGTGCTTCATTCATTTCTGTCTGAGATAACCACAAACATCACTTGTCTCCATGTAATTTGCTCTTCCTCCTCACAGGGCTGGGGAGCTGAGTACCACCGGCAGGACGTCACCAGCACCCCCTGCTGGATTGAGGTGCACCTGCATGGGCCTCTGCAGTGGCTGGACAAGGTGCTAACACAGATGGGTTCCCCTCTCAACCCGATCTCCTCTGTGTCCTAATAACGGACTGACGGGAGCTCAGGAGAAGCTTTTTACTTTTTGTTTTTTGTTACTTATTTTCTGTTTTCTCCCCTCTCAATGATTTCTAATTTAAAGCGGTCTTAACGGCTGAACTGTTTACACTTACTTTGGGAAGAGGGATACTGAACTGTGGCTGGGAATAATCCAACAGCAGCCAGCATCCAGATGTTGAAACAGTTAAACAAAACACCTGGGGGACGAGGAACGACGGACACACTACTTCTCGACAACACTGCGACACGAGTGAGAACCGAGGGCTCTGTTGTCGAGCTTGAATCTGTCACAAGTTACGTTTTTTGGACAAATGATTTTATTTCTCCGTAGTTTTTAATAAAGCAGAAACTGTGTCACTACTCCGCCTTATGTCCGACAAACATGAACACTTTTCTTACATCGTCGTCGTCTCAATGTCAGATATTTACAATTTAAGATATAGACACGATTTATGTTTACCATTAGACTCAAGATATAATAAATGCTTTCTTTTTATAGTCTCTACTGCTAGAAATGAACACTGAGCTACTGCCTTTTTAAAGATGTATGCCGACCTGGTATTTTTTTGATATGGGAGATTGATCACTGAAGAACACGTTTAACATGTCATAGGCTAACAACATTGTGAATGTTACATCTGTTGCAATAGAAGTAGTCGTGTATGATATAATCAGACAGTGGACACCATCGTTATTAATTCTTCTTTGTACTCTTCAGTTCAAGTAAGAGTCACTTATGTTCCATACTCACTGTATTAACAATATTGTGCACTCATGGATTTTTATTTTATTTTTTTGGCGTGGGTACCAAGGCATTATGTTGATAGATAATTGACTTCATTAGCTCAATGAAATAAACAGGTTATTTGGTAACAGTGGTTGGTTATTTTTTTCCCTTGTGTGTCAGTCTGGTTTTTTACATTTTAGAAAATAAAGTATATAAAATAAGATCATAGACTGTTTAGAGAATGGACGAAGCTACCGTGATGTCACCCTGTTAGTTTGTGGACTCGCATTCTGATGCCAGGAGTTTGGTATTTGACTGTCGCCATGTTGGAGCAGGAAGTGACCATATTTGGATATGAAGGGAAAAGGGAGGCGTGAGGAGGTGGGATTGACCCTTGAACCCAAGAACAGAGACCAATGCGTGATGCTGGAGTTCACTGGTGAATGAGCCTCCAAACCACCTGTAAATCATTGGAGACCAGAGCTATCAATCAGACTAGCCCCGCCCCTAACTCCTCCCCCCAGATCTCTGAGAAGAAGAGTTGACTTGTGGAAAAATGTATTTACTGAATATTTCAGGATTGAAGATGAGGATTTTTGGTTTGAATTCAGTTGGAGCAGCACCTAGTGGCCATCAGTGGTGTGGCACTTTTGCACTTGACTTCCTCCTTTTCTATAAACTGTAAAATGCAGAGATGACAGACTTAGAAAGCTGTCGTGGAAAACTCATAAATACACCACAGCAAACAGCGTTGACAACATAAAGCCTAAAGCCTATATGTTGGGGGAGGGGTACAATAATAACATTGCATATGGCATTCAAATAAAAGATTAAAACATTTATTGGCTGCAATGGAAAATTCATTAAAGGTTAAATTACAGCTCGTTGGGACTCATCTCATCCATTTTTAAATTAGATCAACAAAGTGTATGCAGGATTGTATGTTTTAGCCTTCAAATGGGCAAGCACACAAAATTACTTTGGCAAGTTAACTAGTTCCTGTTTTGTGATGTATCTAAGTTAACAAATTAACTCAGAGTCATGGTTTTTGTTTTCTGACTATGACCTTAATTTTCCTGTTTAAGACAGTTCACACCAGCTTTTAAAACACTTTATAGGTAATATATTAGCTATACACACTTTTGTTCCATGTGTTGTTCACTCAGTTATTTTATTTTTTTTTATTTTATTTTACCACCACAGATATTCACTGATCACTTATCAAATAACCTTTAAATTATGGATTTAGTTCTCAAATCAAAAATACATCTGACAGATTGTTCTCGTTTTATGGAAAATGTGTCTTTCAGGATGACTGATTATCAAAGTGGTGAAAATGTAATTCATTATTTTTCAACAAGTATGAATAAAATAATCTTTAAGAAACAACACTTTCTAAAACAAAAATATGATCACGATCAACACCACTCGCCCAGTGTCTTTGTAGCCGTTCATTTTCCATTTTGGATTTTGGAGAATATGGCGAATATATGCAGCTGCATTTTAGTGATTCCTGACATTGTGAAACTGTCCATACCATGACTGTGAGACAGTGGCACAGACTGCATGGACTCTCTGTTTCCTCTCTGAGACATGAATTAAGGACTAATCATCCATTTGGTAATGTCAGACAAGCTGTTGATACGTTCCACATTTGACACAGACACTTATTATGACCTGAACCATACTGTGAAGGCATCAGATATGAACAGTATTTCAGGGTTAAAACCCACTTTTATAGACTCGTCTGTGTGGTATTGACCTTATTCAATTTAGTTTTACTTTTTTTTAATTTATTGATATTACTGTTCACACTTTCTTCTACTTGTTTTGATCTCTTTGATGTTGTGTCAAACTCCCTCTTTTTTATTTATCTATTCTACTACTAAAGCGTCTTTGTTTCTACTATTTCTACTTCCATCATTTTTACTTTGTCTACTTCAAATGCATCTATTACTGTTTTAACTTGTAATACTTGTACTTTTTCTACTATTTCTACTTCTGCTTTTCTACTTTATTTACTTCTACTGCGTCTGCCTTTGGTATTTATTTATTTATTTATTTGGAGTTGTATCTGAGGTGCATATTGTTTGTTGCTACCTGTTTAAATTTACTAGTATGATATATGATATAATTTATTTATGTTTCTGAGTATCTGTAAGATAAGTTTATTTATTTATCTTCATTCAAAGAAGCAATTCTTCCAAATAAAAGAAATAAACCGTCTCCTGAGCATCAAGGATGAACCAGAAGAGACGGAACACCTCCGCAGCGTCCTATTGGTCCACGTTGGTATTTACCGTAAACCTCCTCAAAGCTGCGCCATCAAACAACAACAAACTAAATTTACACAGTCAGTTTGCGCTCCCAGAGTTTCACCGTTCACACATTAGCGTCCTGGTTCAATATAGTAGAAGAAGTTTGCTTTGAACTCTCTTTAAACTCCAACTATCCGGCAGAAAACACCGAAGAACGCCAGCGATCCATGAAGTTGTGCATGCGCCATTTAACCTTAATAACCGGATGTGAGGTGGCTCGCGAGGAGCAAGCCAAAGATAAACACGTAGACAGACGGACAGCTGCAAGGAGGGTAAATATTACAGAGAAGAGTTAAAGAAATGGAGTAGTAGGTGAGGACAGTCACACTGTAGACGGGTAAGGAGACACGCAGCAGATCCACGAGGCGCGAGGCTGCTGCTGACTTCGAACAGGTGAGTGACAGCTGGAGCATTAGCAGCTAGCAGCTAGCTAGCGAGCTAACGCTGGCTAACCATTGCTGACTAACCCAATTACCAGGTAGTCTTTGCACCGACAAATGTTTGTTCAGCTGGTTAGCTAACTAACCATCTAAGCAACTGACTAACTGACTACCTGAAGCTGTTAAAACTACTTAATGTTAGCACGCTAGCTTCACCGGTAGTAAGCAAATAAGTAGCTATAACATCAGCCTCTGCATTAGGATTTAACATTTTTATTTAGAAATGTTTATTTTAACTTAAATAAGAGGTTATCTGTAATATCTGCTTTATATTTGAGTGGCACAGTAGGAGGGAGTGGTACGTGAAGTTCACTAAAATGTACAGTCCTAACTAACTTTACTGATTAGCCAGAAATAATAAATGGATGATTCATGGATGCATCACACAAATAAAGCTAATACAGAGCCTAATATTGAATTGTTTTGCAACGATATTATAAATAATAACTTTTCTTTATACATGACTTATTTTTGCGAGACAGATCTGTGTACAGTTTTTTTTATTTTGTAGAAACATTATTAGTTAAAAGGAGAAGCTAGGCTGTACACAAATGATAACCCTGATAATCGTTTCAGTTCCTTAATGTGTTGCTGTGCAGCTTGTGGTTTAAAAAAAAAAAAGAGTGAAGGAGATAATGGCTTTGTGAGCCTTTCAACAACAGAACAAATATCCATTAATAGCATTGATATACAAGCTTTGTGAACATATTTACAGTTTACAGAACTGTGCTGGTAATGAATTGTCATTTGACCTAAACTATTACTATTCCAGTAAAGTGGTGCCCTTCATTTGCATGTTACTCTGCTGCATCGGTCGTCTCTCACACATCACAACCTTCTCTTCTTTCCCCCTCCTTCAGTTTGTGTAGCTGAGTCCAAAATGGTGCGAGCAGCCTTGGTGACCGCCACCAGTCTGGCACTGACTGGGGCGGTGGTGGCGCACGCTTATTTGCTCAAGCACCAGTTCTACCCAACTGTGGTCTACCTCACCAAGAGCAGCCCCAGCATGGCGGTAAGGCCAGGTTCAGGGAAGAAGTCACGTCTTAAATAATTTGAGTGTGTTACACTGTGAGAAATCAGCTGTTTTGTTTCTGGTGTCAGGTGTTGTACATCCAGGCGTTTGTGCTGGTGTTCCTGCTGGGAAAGTTCATGAGGAAGGTCTTTTTTGGACAACTGCGGGCTGCAGAAATGGAGGTACTTTTCTCTTTGTTATTGCCCACTTGACTTGACTCAAGCCTTAAATGGTTTGAGTGTCCTGGGGGAGATGCAGTCGTTTCACACACCTTGGGGTAAAGGGGCACTATGCAGGTGAACTCTGAGTCAAAATCAAGTCTTTAGATCATGTGACTTCATGCAAACATTCAAAAATATTCTCATAATTTATATCAACATCCAAAATAACAGCCTATATGAACAAAGACATGTACTAAGTATTGTTGTTTATTATATTTCACGAGGATTTTGTTTTAGAAAATAATGTCTTTCTGTTCTCTTCAGATAATATAAGGTGTAAAATACTGATGACACTTTGTTACTCCTAAATGTCTCATTGATTAAGTAACAAAATATTTCCACTTTTAAAAGTTAGTACACAAAACATTAGCAAATGTAACTAAGCAACTGGTTTTGGAGTGTTTTGAAAGTTGACAGAAAAACTACCTAAACAGCAGCATTTTATTTTATTGAATCTGTTTGCACTGTCTGGTGGGCTTTTTGCAATTTCGTTGCACTTGTTGTAATGACAAATAAAGTTCTATCTATCTATCAAATGATCATTTTTTTTTTTTTTAAATGGTCAAATATGTATCCTGGGAGATGGGAAAATAAAAAATTTGGAGGAAAAAAAGTCATGATTTGTGTAATTTTAGCCGAGTTACGCTAGAAAATAGTGTCTGTGCCCATTTAAGGGTTAAAACATGCAGTTTACGTACCTGATTTTCTTATTTGCATTCACGTGTCATGTCTTCCCGACCCTCAGCATCTCATCGAGCGCTCCTGGTACGCGGTGACCGAGACGTGCCTGGCCTTCACTGTGTTCAGGGATGACTTCTCCCCTCGCTTTGTCGCCCTCTTCACCCTCCTGCTCTTCCTCAAGTGCTTCCACTGGCTGGCCGAGGACCGGGTGGACTTTGTGAGTGATGAGCGAGAACGAGCTTCCTCGTCTCACGCAGCACACATTAAACTTTACTCCACTGCATCCGTAGAGAGCTCAGTGTGCAGAGGGGAAGAGTGGGACACAGGACAGATGGTGTGTGGTGAAGGGTGTACACCAGAGCAGAATAAACATTGTTCACTGAGATTTTGCAGCTGATAATCCAGTTACTAGTTCAGGACCTTTTAACTGTGCTGTGAATCAGTTTTAGCTGCTTGCATGTGGTGATGTTTTTGTTTTAATCCCTTCTTCTTCAGATGGAGCGGAGTCCAAACATATCATGGGTCTTTCACTTGAGAGTATTATGTAAGTACATGTTATCGGCCAAGTCAGATATGGTTCTCCCCGCGCCTCCACGCTGGCAGTTGTTACTCGTTTATCTTTCACTTCTCTCTCTTCGTGTTTCATCTGGCTGCACGTAAACGAAACAAGTCTTCAGCTCATGAAACTGTATGTAAATATTTCTGTTTCCACATGAGGGCAGGTGCTGCACAGTGTAAAATCTTTTCTGTGTCAATGATCTTGTCATATTCAGGAGGACCCGTCTGATGCCTTATGAACTGTTGTATTTAAATACTTGACAGCTGGTTGCCGTGTCAGAGTAACATGTTTACTGATTCCCACAGTCAAGCAAATATTAGAGTTTGACCGTATCCTAAAAAAAGACAACATTGATATATTTATTTCTTTATCTTCTGCAGCTCTCATGGGACTCCTGGCTGTGATGGACTTCCTGTTTGTCAATCACGCCTGTCACAGCATCATAACCCGAGGAGCTTCAGTCCAGCTGGTCTTTGGATTTGAGGTTGGTATCTCAGACTTGAATGAGTTCCTCTAACCACAAACACAAGGTTGATTTGACTCGTAGCTTGAATCAGGCCAGGCTGATTCTTTATTGACTAACAGTTATTTTTACTCTCTCAGGATTTAGATCCTGTGGTGTCACACAACCACTTAAAACCCATTACTGTGGCGTCAGAGGCTGCAGGTCAAACTGTGTCTTTGGTGTAGTCTGAACCTGGTGACTGTGTCCCGAAGGAATTGGCTAAACTCAAGTAGAGGTTTCTGTGTTGTCACTTAAACTCACTGCAGACCTGGTGTGAGGTTCATTAGCATGCAGCTCACATCAGAAACAAATTTGTGATCAATCTAGTTCCTCACAGTTTTAAGCCGATGCTGAATATTTGACTGATTACTAAGGAAACAAAGTCGTAAATTGATATGAAAGTTCAGTTTAATTCAAGTTTATCTGTGTTGTACCAAATCATAAGGAAGTCTGAGCATCAGTTGTGGTGTAATCGTTCATATTGATGAACCGTAGAACAGTGTGAAAATGTTGCAGTGCAGTTCAGATAAAATGATGATAACAGTGACTGTATCATCACCTCTGTGCACATGGGAGATCCATCAGAGCGAAGTATTCCAGTTGATGTTTTCATGCTCTCACACACCTGCTGGTTTATCTGCAGTTGATCTGAACATGAGCTCGTTTTAACACAATAATCAGGTCGAGTTTAGCAGGTTGCTGTGACGTAAACCACAGCTGAGCCTCCATGTTTACAGAGCAGATGTGGACACAGGTTTAATAAAGTTCACCCTGAATGTAAATAGATAAGACGGTACATTTATTTTCCACATTCCTGAAACAACAGATCATCACTGTATCTACGCCCTGTATCTCTGAAGCGTCCAGGTTTTATTTGGCAGGTGTTTCAGATCCTGCACCTGGAGACACACACCATACTAATACCAGACACCTCCCGACTGCAACAGTGAACACTGATGTTTGTCACAGAAGAACAGTTGTATGAACATGTTGGCTGGAGGAGCTCTGTTCATTTGAAAGAAATACAAAAAGTAAATAACACACAAAAACAACAGTAAAGTTTAAACCATGAAGGAACAGAAGAAATACAAACCTCAGTACACTGCACAGTTGGTGTGTTGCACTTGTGTTTAGTGAGTTACTGTTTGTTTCTCTTCTGGCCTGAGGATACAAACTGTTGTTGAGTCTGTTGGTCTTTGATGTTGGATGATAACAGTTGGACTTCTCCCAGATGTTAGAGCTGAGGTGTTGGGTGAGGTTTGTCCTGACTGATCCTCCGGTGCATACAGCTCCTGCAGACTGGCCAGCTCACACCATGTGTCGGACCGTGTGCACTCACTCAGTATCCCCCTGTGTTGTGTGTCTCAGTACGCCATCCTGCTGACCATGGTGCTCACCACCTTCATCAAGTACGTCCTGCACACCATCGACCTGCAGAGCGAGAATCCCTGGGACAACAAGGCCGTCTACATGCTCTACACCGAGCTCTTCACAGGTGCTGCTGTCAGCCGCCATCAGCACGTGGACCTCCACGGTCTATGGACACACTAAATGTTGTTGTCATGTGTTGACTCCAGGCTTCATCAAAGTGCTCCTGTACATCGCCTTCATGACCATCATGATCAAGGTCCACACCTTCCCCCTGTTTGCCATCCGCCCCATGTATCTAGCCATGAGGTGAGTTTGTCCATCTGCTCCTCACAGAAAAACTACTGAACTGATCTGGATGATTTCCTCAGAGACAGGATGTTACTCAACATTTTGAGATGAGAAAATCCAGAAAAATCCCTCTCACTTCTAAATGTTTTAACAAGATAGTGTTGATATTTTACCACAAGAGGGCAGCAGTGTTCAGTCTGTAGCATTGACATATATAGGAGGTATCAGCCCCGCCACCATCTTGGATGGGTCCCCGATGCGCCCCCAGTACATTTATCTCTATTGAGGAACTGGTCTGTGCCCAGCTACAATAATCATAACTCCCTGAGTTTTTACCCAATTTTCACATGTATACAAACAAACACACAAACATGCGTGAAGTTCTCATATGTACCTGGTCAGTACTTTTTTTTTTGTTTGTTTTGTTTTGTTTTTTTAAGGCCTGGAAAAGTAAACTTTACAAGTTATTTACAACTTTTTGTAACCATAGGCTGCACTAAATACAGTTATAGTTGCTTGCTCTGTGTTGCTCTGGTGCAAACCTGCACTGAGGAGATCCATCCAATATGGCAGCGACACAGATTCGCTCTGGAGCAGGTAGTGTGATGTTTACCCATGTATGTCTCTGGTCTGAAGCATCAGTTCAGCTGGATTATACTTTGTGCTCCGAGTTATTTCCACTAAATGTGTTTTATTATATTTGAAGCATGTTTTGATCCTTGTGTTGTTTCCTCCTTCTCTCAGGCAGTTCAAAAAAGCCGTAACAGACGCTATAATGTCCCGAAGAGCCATCCGCAACATGAACACGCTGTGAGTGGATCTTCTGATTTCTTTCATAAAAACAGAAAACCATCAGTCTGGTCATCGATGTCTCACTGGATGAGTCAAACTATAGAAGCAGAATGTCAGCTGCTTAAAAATTAAGAAGTAGCAAAAGATGTAGAAGTAGAAAACATAGCGTGGACGTTAACAGTCGATGCTTAGATGAACTGTTGTCCTGTCCTCAGATACCCTGATGCTACTCCTGAGGACCTGCAGGCCTCCGACAACGTCTGCATCATCTGTCGGGAGGAGATGGTCACAGGAGCCAAGAAACTACCTTGTAACCACATTTTCCACTCCAGGTAAATCCTGTGGTGCCTGCTCCTCTGAGATCATCCTGCTGAGTCAGAAACAGAAAGCTGTAGTTCATCTCTGTCCTGACCCGCCCCCCACAGCTGCCTGCGCTCCTGGTTCCAGAGGCAGCAGACCTGTCCCACCTGTCGCATGGACGTCCTCCGAGCATCCAACA
>OOFC01038687.1:0-26020 GCA_900323345.1 Pseudochromis fuscus
CTGGATATTGGACTCGCTCCGCCCTCTTTTACAAGCATGCATCAGAGGAGACTCATGTGGACTCAGCCAGGTATATTACCCAGCATGCTTCAGGTCACGTGGAACATTTCAAAGATTTGGGGAGTAAAATATTTTTAAGGATCGGGCCATTTTTTTTTTTTTTTTTACTTTTTTTGTGCTTTCACATAGCCAATATATATTAAACGAAACATGAACATGCACACAATAATATTTTTATTTTACTTTTTATTTACATCTTTATTTCTTTATGCAGTCAAGTATGAAACTGTAAATATACGTCATGGTCGATACATTATTTTACACGCTCCTGCACGGGAGCGCTCCTGCTCTACTGTTGCGCACCTCCGGCTGTGACATCACATAAGTTTGCATTGTCCCAATGTGGCGAGAGTACGGAGTCCGTGCTTGCGCACTTGCACAGTCTGTACTCAGAGTCCATACCCGCAAGTCCGTTCCTCTGAGTCCATGAGTACAGAGTCTGCAGACTAGGAATTGAGAAACGGCCAAGAACACATGAGATGAGACTCAAAACGGGAAGTGACACCACAGGAAACACTGAAAACTCAAAACATGAAACTCCAAACTAAAAGCACATTGCATACAGAAACCACATGAAAATAAATCACAACTAAATACAAGACCTCAGGAAAAAACAAACTAGAAACACACAGAACCGAAACCCACATAATCACAAGAAAATAATCACAAAACTAAACACAAGAAATCATGTGTGTAAAAATACTCCATGCACATTACCTCAAGCGTCTTCATTTCAACTCCAAAGTATCGATGACTTACAATGACAAAATAAACAATCGTAATATCAGCTGAACCTTTTATGAGAAATAATACAAACATGATTGTAATACCGCTCCACCTCCAGGAGTGGCGCTGTAGCTGAATTATGCCAGACTGGGCCTTTAATTCTGACATTTCAGTTGTCCTCCACGTTGGCCGCACATGCGCAGAAAGCGCTGCCACCTGCTGGAAATCAGACGCGAACAAGGAAGTCTAGCTCTGGAGGACTGGATGTCAAGCTAAACAACCACAAAATACATCTCCGCCGGACAGTAGGCATCTGCTCGCCAGTTGTTGGCTGCATCGGCGTGACAAGATGTTTAAAAAACTGAAGCAGAGGATAAATGAGGAGCAGTCTCCGCAGAGGAATGCGCAGTCACCACAGCAGGCCCAGGTTGGTTGTTGTGGGGCTCGGGGCTAACTAGCTAAGCTATGATCTGTTTACACTGTGGAGGTGCTAGTTAAGAAAAATAGCAGGGGTCTCACAGAAGTATAGTTCATTGTTTGAAAACCCCTGCTTACCAACTTTTTTTAACTGTATTTGTCAGATGGTCTATTTTCTGTCTTGCCAACGTTAGCAGCACGCTAAATCATTTAATTAGCTTTGTAACTTAGCTGTCAGTAACTGCTGCTGGGAAGCTGCGTTCATCAAAACCTGTAACTAGTAAATCTCGTTGTTCCAGCTAGAGCAAACAACAATAAGCAGTCAAACTTGAACTACGTTGTAGACAGATTACAAGCTAGACATCTTATGAGAAACCATGAGTGTATTACTGTATGAGTGTGACATTATGGGCGTGTCTGTGTTACGTTCCCTGCTCTGGATACAAGTGGATGTCAGCCGTGCAGTTTTATGTGACACTTGAAAATTCTGCTATTATGAGGCGCCTACTATTGTAATTTATCAGTTAGAAACTAGAGAATCTTGCACCTAGCTTTAAAAGTGGAACTTAACGTAAATGTGAATGCGACATACTGATACAAATTTGCCTGAAATCCGGGTTGACGATAGTTTGAAGTATCCTGTATGTGTTCATCACATCCTTCTGGCTCAGAACCAGACAGTCAGAAGACGTGCTCTCAGATGTCGTCTTAAGTTTCTCCAAGTTAAGTACAGATCATATAGGTTTTTCGTAACTCTTTCGTTTTGACGTTAGAATACAGAACCCACATATGTAAACTGTAAATTGAGAGCTATTGTGGAACCTAATCTTAGTTCACTAGGCTTCAATAGGCAACTTACACTCACTTAATAGGTGATGTGGTGTGAATGGTCTTTCAAGCAAGTAGGAAATATCTTTTATCTTGTGGTTGAATTATTAAAATGGAAAAAAAACCACACATTTGCTAATGCGCAGATTACTAATTTGTTTCAAGGTGAGTGCATAAACATGCCTGGAGGTGATCTTTAGGGTGTAATAAGCCCCTTTACATAACACCCTTGTGTCTTGGCATCTTTTGTGGAGCAAATTGCAGTTTGTTTAAGGTTTGTTTGCCTTTCATGACTCACTACAGGATGTTGGGTTCATTAAACCTACAGTGGATTTCACAGAGAAGAAAAGTTACAGCTTATTAGAATGAGAAAGATCATAGTTCTGATTATGTTCATTTCAACAGATGGGCAGTGGAGACCGGCGAAGCAGCCAGACTCCCCCATTTCATCATGATGGCACACCCACTCCCAGTGACAGAGAGGTGAGATTGGTGTCAGCCTGTGATAGACATGTTTATATATCTATACTTGAGCTGAAACTGCAGTCTGCAGAGTTGTCATATTCTTGTTCCAGCTTGTGTTCTAATCTTCAATCCAGAGTAATGTTTGTGTCGGTCCTCAAAAGCCTGTCATATGTTTTATTACGCTTAATGCTCCCTCAATAACATACCAGTGCCTTTTCTATTGCTGTGCCAAGCGACCAAATAATACTGTCAGTTTTTTAAGAGGCTGTTAATTGTCTCTGCTAGTCCTCTGTGCTTAGATCAAGGTAAAATAATACAATACGACATACATATTATTCCCTGGACACCCAAGCATATTGAATTGCAGATTGTAGCAATCACCTGAGGGGCTTTATAATTTCATGCGAACATATGGGCCAGCCTATTACTGTGATCATTAATGTGGTAGAGCAATAAGGACTTGGATCTGTTGTATTTTAAGTTTTTCACATGTATCACACTGGACAGGATCTTTAAGATTGTGACACTGAAACTACTCACCCAAGAGAGATTCTCATTTAATGACTATGAGAAGGACATTTTAGCACTGGAGAGCAGACCATATGCACACCATATTTTAGAGTGTGTTTGAATAACTGATGTATCCTCTCTTAGTGTTTTCTGTCTCTTGTGACTAGCAACCATGTTTTGCCTTAGTGGATACTTGCAAGTCTATGCAAGATTTCTTTGATTCATTAGGAATGGTTAGACAGACAGTGAGGCACTAACCAGGACTGAAAGTCTGATGATGCAACATGTGGTTAATGCATCTGTTTTAGAGCTTAGATGTGGATGTTTACAGTCTTAGGTGTTTGATCTTCAAACAGAAAAAAAATAAGATCTTAATCATTTCTTCCTGACAAATTTTCTACATTTCAATGCTGCAGAGCCCAAATGGGAGTAATGACAGTGCCAGTGTTGTTCAGGTTTCTATACTCTTCTTTCTCCCTTATCCTTTGGAAGCTCAGATGTGTTGTTGTAACTCGGGCACATTTGCCCTCAGCTTAGAAGCTTTTTGTGGCATCTTTTTTTCACCTCACAAATCCTTAACACTTTGACATCTCTGAGATTATGTATTTTATCATTGTAGGCAGATTTAGCCTATTTTGGATCACAATATAAACCCTAAAGACAATACATGGAGATGTCAAACTGTTACTCATGACATTAATGTTGATTAAGTGTTTCACTTTTCCACTTTTCTTTTTTCTTCCAATTCATGTAGTGTCTCTCCTCCTTTCTCTTTCTTGCTCTCCATTATCTCTTTTCCATCCATCTCAGTCTCTGTCGGCCAGCCTCCTTTGGACCGGCTGGCTAGACACTCCCTCCAGCACTATTTCACACTCATGGTGTTGTTTTTCTCATTGCTCTCTGTGTTCCTCTCCTTTCCCCACCTTTCGTCCCGTTTCTGCACTGACGGAGTCAGATGCTGGCCGGGATGATAGCAGAGCCCGCTTTTCTCTCTGAGTATACTATCTTTGCTCTGGACCATTCAAAACGACCCAAAACGGCCCAGGTAGCCAGTGTGGTGAGTTTGTCCTCACTTCCCGCCTCCTCCTCCTCATCTTCCTCCTCCTCCTCCTCCTCCTCTTGCCCCGTTCCTTCCTCCTGTCTTCCGAGCCTTTGGGGAATCTATAGAGGACTGTGGCCCAAGTAGGGACAGCTTGTTCCCTGCTCTCTGTCTCCTGTTTGCTTTTGGATTTAGAACCAAGAAGGCATCTCAAATGTAGGCTAACCCTGCATCTGATGGGAGTTGTGGTTTTTGTTGTGGGATAGAAACTTTTGTGCTTTCTGCCCTGTGTTGGTTAATTGCCCCATCTTTCAGTAAAATGATCTTTCAAAGAATTGAATTTTTACCTCTTTGTCCTTAGGTGACCTTAGCTGCCTGCCTTACAGACCCTGAACACCCTGTTATGTTGCCTGGTGGCCTCTGTTCTGTTCTTTTTCCCCACAAGTCTGTTTATTTGGAGAGTTTTTCTTTATGGGCTTTTTAAGCATTTTAAATGTTAAGTTGTGTCAAACTCTACCAAGTAAACAAACAGATCAGAGCACCTTTGTAAGTGCCCCTGTGGAGCTCAAAAACTAGATTATGTTGTTTTTTTTGTGTTGAAGCAGCAAAAAGACCAAAAAGAAAAAAAAAAAAAAAACCTTGAAAAAAAGAAAATTAATATTCATCAACTCAGTGAGGATCGGAGGCTGTGTGGCAATAAAGTCAAGAAGAACTATGATTTCAAGTTTTAGATGGCAGTATACCCACATACACAGCAGTGTTTTTACCATTAACCAGGGTATGTTGATTTTATCCGATGAAGTCGTGATTGTAAAATAAGGTTTTTATCCTTGCAGCACAACAGCTTCAGAATGATGTGTAGTGACTATGTGCCAGTTATCTGACAACAGAAAATAAGCAAATGATGAAAATGACGATATCCTGAATTTAACTGCATTAACACAAAGAGCAGCAGGAGGAGACTGGACAGAGATGTAACAGAGATGACTGTGACTCTGCACAATGGAGCAGAAGTCGAGAACATAACTTTCTGTCATCTCCAATGTTTTCAGTAATCACACATTCGTCACCTCATCTGATGATACATTACATCTGCTGCCATTAATCTGTATTTATGTTGATTTTGTTGGACAATGTCCTGACCTTAAAGTAATGATTTGGTGAGCTGCTCTGTCTGTCCCACTCCTTATTTGATGTTGGCTATTATGTGCTGTTTGAAAAGAGGAAGAACAAGCCTTGATCTCTGCTGCCTCTTTGTTACATCCAGGCTAAATTTATTTCAGAAAACTGCACTGTACTTCACGGGTTAGGTTTGTTTCTCTTACATTTAGATTACATAAAGCAATGCATTCTTGCTCTACAGTTTGGAAAGTTTATATGTGCTGCAGCCACAGATACCGAGTCTTTGTCATGTTCCAGCAACATCATGTCCTCATATAATGTTAATTTCTGAATCACATCAAACAATTTCATCAGATTTCTTTGAAAGTTTTGTTTGTTGTTGAGTTTCTTTACATTTTATTTTGGACTTGCAGGCTTATTTTGCTAGCAGTGTTTGTCAGGTGACCCAAAGTTTCTTTCATTGAATCTTTATGCCCCTATAAATTATGTGTGGCCCTGCTTTTATCAACCTAGTAGTAGTCTCTATTGTGAATCACAGGATTATGACAGATATAGAGACACTCAGGTCTTAGTTTACTGGCGGTGTACTGTTCCACACTAGTGATCCATGAGTCATTGTCTAATTTTTAACCTGAATAAAAATAGCCAGGCAAAAGTGGCAAGCATGTAAGTATGATAACACTCTGGGTCAAGTAACGAAAGTCAATGCAACAGAAGATTTAGTGAAGAATGGTACTGCACAGATTTTTTTTTTTTTCCTCTGAGAATTCTGTTTTTAAAGGTACACACTGAAGTAAACAAGCAAAAGTTACATTTTTGCTGTTATGTATCCTGTAGGTCTGATCCTAAAACATTTGCAAAGCTGAAGATTGCCATCTCGTGAATATTCAGTCTACCAGACTTTCAGTAAAATTAGTGTGTCCTTAATACTTATTTAACTAATTTAAAGCTCAGGAGTGTCGACTGTTCCATGAAAGAGAAACAAAAGCAAGTAAATGTTGTTTTGCACAGTAATCCAGAGGAAGGAGTAGCTTGGAGCTGGACAAGGGAGGAGAAGATTTGCTCACTCTGATCCTGCTTCTAACAAGTGGACTAAACCAACTAAGCTGCTAAATGTTCACTGACTTCAGTTATGCCTTTGTGCTCTTGTAATACAGCTGCACATAGCACTGCCAAGCATCTTTAATTCAAATACCAGCTCTCCTGTTTGACTTTAACTGTCTGTTTGTTCTGACTTCATGGCTGTTCTGTAGAGTATCGTCTTAACCCCTTTTTTGTTTATTGTACGGTAGAGATGCCTTCTTTAATGTATTTAACCCCTCTGTTTTTTCCAAGTTGCATGAGGGTACCCATTGCCCCTGCATTGCTCCCAGCAATACTAATATTGCTCCCTCCAGAGTAATCAGGGAGAGCCACGCTGGGTGTGGATGACTAACTGGTCCAGGACAAGTTCACTGGCACAGCTTTTCTTCCTCTCATTACTTCTTTTTGTCTGCAGAGTGCCCCTAGAGGACCTGCGAGGTCTCCCAGAGGTAGCATCAATGGGGATGGAAGTGCTTCTCCTCATGTATGTTCATTACGTAATCTCCTCCTACCTCCTCTTAAAGCTTCAAGTTGATGTTATAATTCTATTTAAAATTCACTTTTTCTGCAATTTCAATTTCTCATGCTATGAATAGAGAGAGGAGCCGCAGTCATTTGCCCAGAAACTACAGCTAAAAGTTCCCTCAATGGAGTCGTTGATTCGTGGCGGTGCCAGTCGAGCAGAAAATCTGTTCCGCTCTCCATCTAAAGAAAACCTCGTCCGAAGCTCGTCTCGCGACTCCCTGACACCTTTGGGAGAAAATGAGTCCCCAGGTGCCCCCACGTTTGATCCACCCTCGGATATTGAGAGTGAAGCCGAGGAGCCACCAGGAACTGCAGAATCCCTTTCTAAAGAGCAGTTGTTGCACCGACTGATGAGAGTGGAGAGGAGTCTGGGGAAGTACAGAGGGAAGTACTCGGAGGTGAGAGTCGTACAAGGAAGGACTCCAAGAAGATTAAAGTTTTAGGCTTGTTAACCTATTTAGTTTGTCGCACACAACCATATACGTGTTACCTCATTCCTCCTTTTCCTTTTCGTGCAGCTGGTTACTGCTTACCGAACAGTACAGCGAGATAAGGAAAAAACACAGGTAACTTCTAGCAATCTAAAATGTTAGCTAATATTTTATTCTTGATATTAGGTTTTCCCCGAGTATATTTACATTCCTTTTTGTTCCCCTCAGGCCATCCTCAGCCAGAGTCAAGATAAAGCTCTCCGGAGGATTGGAGAGCTGCGGGAGGTGTGACTATATGTTATGGATATTGTTGTCTGTCTAGGTCAATATCTGTCTTTGTTTTGGAGTAAGGTGCACAAGTAAGTGAAAATATTAAATGATCTGTAGGAGCTACAAATGGACCAGCAAGCAAAGAAACACCTACAAGACGAGTTCGATGCTGCACTGGAGGAGAAGGACCAGATGATCACTGTCCTCCAAACGCAGGTGAGTGTACCAGTAATGAGAAGCAGGGAAATTCATTCAGGGTGTGGGTAAAAAATGCAGTAATAGCTTTTAGACTTTATAAGCAAACTTAGTATGGCTTTATGTTGTAATGAAATTTTGTCTTTAACTCTTTTCTGTTCTTAGATTTCATTTAAAACCTGCTCTTATCATAATCTCGGGTTTAAATGCTCTCATGTACTGTAAATGAACATAGTATTAACAGCATAGATAGAGCACTGGGGTTTTTTTTTATCCCACAAGGCGAAACAAGGAAATTTTTGCTGCAATGAAATTCAGATGGTTGCTGCGATTAAATACCGAACAATTTTTCAAAATCAAAGTCTGACACAAAAGGTAGCACTTACAAATGGACTATTGAGTGCACCTGTCTTATAAGCCGCTATTGAATTTATTGGAACAGTTTCATGTGGTCCACTCTGACCGGGTCTGATGTGACGAGGCACAGAGCTTCGTGCCGCCGATACATGAGCCACACCGGTGTTTAAGCCGCAGGGTTCAAAGCGTTGGAAAAAAGTAGCAGTTTATAGTCTGGAAAATACGGTAGTTTTGCACCATTACAAATTATTATGGTTCTATAATAACAATTAAGATTGTGTTTTCCTGTATAAGGTTGCTCTGTTAAAGAAACGAGCCAAGGGGGTCTCTGATGGTTCGCTGCCACCTGAAGGTGAGGTTGTTCAATCTGAGGTTTCTGAAGATGCAACTTCTGCCACACAAAGTCCTTCCAAGGAGCAAGGACTGGACACTGAAGTCACTGAGGGTAAACATATCTTTTATTTTACGCTTATCTGTTTATTTCTTTTATATTTGCATAAGAGTGCAGATCAAACTGAAGATACTGTGTTTAAAATGTGTGACTTTCCTGTTCAGGGAGCTGTCATGATATTGTTTAAGCAGTGTCATTTTTTTTCTGGCCAGGAGAGGGCAACAGTGATCCAACCAAACTTCTGGAAGCTCTGCAGAAGAGAGTGAAGAGGCAAGAAAACCTGCTGCAGAAATGCAAAGAAGTGATGCGTACACACAAGGAGAGGAGCGCCCAGCTGGGCAGTGAGAATGAAACTCTGCAGGAGCAGCTGCAGGAGAGACTGCAGGAGCTGGAGAAGATGAAGGTGGCTAAACTCTTAATGGTCATACTGTAATATTTGGGGATTTTTTTTTTATTCAAACAAATATTTCTACAATAAATCCTAAACATTTTTTACTAAATTAAATAATGAATATATTTTAGCTAATTTATGATTATAATTATTGCTTTGATACTATACTTTAGTACACAGATATTTCAAAAGGATTTCCTGGAGGCGTTTACTAGAACTTGTTGTGGCAGTAATCTGTAATTATGCAGAGGTTTGATTAAAATGGGTCTGGACTGAGATGCTGCAAATGACTGAGCGGTGTGTTTAGGGTAATTTATGTTGTGCTTCAAAATGTCTGCCAGAGTCTTTATGGTCCACTGATAATCTAACTCCATTATCTCTGTGACACAGTGAATCGCTGTGGTTCTCTGAGTCCAAACATCGAAATTCTCTGGCGACGCTCCAGAGCCAAGGGTTCATGTCATGTCAGTGTGACACGACTGAACTATTGTATTCAGTTATTTCAAAACATTTTGCTTCAGTGGAATGATTGGCTCTCACAGCTTGTCCATAGGCCTTCTGATGTTGTGCAGCATGTGATAACAGATGCTTGTTGTTACAAGAACGCTGTGATAATAGACAGCTTGCCTGTGACTGTATGATGATTGATTTGGTTTCATTTATTGTCATAATTTTTGGGTTGAATCTGTGCTCTGTTTGGGATTCGGGCCTGTTCTAGGCAGAGGTTAACAGGCATTTTGCCCTCTTAAGCAGCATGACGGCATCCTGGAACTGTTTGGGCTTTGCTCATCCCCTGCCTCAGACAAATATCCCATAAAACAGACCATCTGTTTACAATATCAGACCTGCACTTCAAGGATTTTTGAATTTACCTTTTATAGTTTGTTTGACATAGTATTATGCCTTGTGTTTTTTTTTTTCTTTATTCACAGTAAAGTTATGAATTTTTCCATTTTCTTCTAAAACCTTTTGATGCTGTTAATGATAATGCTGCATAGACAATATGTACACACAGATCAAACAACTGAGACATATAGTAGTCTTAGCATTTCCTGTTTAGTAACCACTGGTCCAACCATGGAGGCACAGAGACAGAACTACTACATGCCACTGTTGCGAAACTGGGCTGTAATTTGGGTCAACTTGTTGGTTTAGCTGAGCTTGTGAACACTGGCTTTTTGGCTTGTGGGTGAGGCATCCTGGGTGGTGCAGAAAACATCTCATTTTGAAGTTATCTGACCAACGCATATACAGGATATGAGTCGGAAAACCGGAGGTGGTTTAGGAGTTTTTGTCAGCCGGACATGTGTGACATCTCAATTTGTAACCCTGTCAAATGTTTTATGTTTAAAGGAACTTCACACGACAGAAAAGACTAAATTGATCACTCAGCTGCGTGATGCCAAGAATCTCATTGAACAGCTGGAGCAAGACAAGGTAGGTTTTACTTCAACTTTGGTCACGCCTTGGTTACAAATTCTGCAGATTTAGTTGTTTTTCTCGACTCTGAGTGAGTCGGACACCTTGAGGTCCCATATTGTTCCCCTTAAACTTTGACCCCAGCTCTGCAGGATGGATAGCACTTTAGGACATCTCTGTGAGGAATGCTAAAAGCACTTAAAGTCAAAATGTTAATGGCCCAGGGCATGAGTTGGCATGTGAAATACAGAGGTGATACTTATCAAATCAATGTCAGTTTCAATGGTTTTGCTGAGACTGTGCGGTTAAAAGTCTGATTTTTGTTTTGCGGGTTACTGTTTCTCAGGGAATGGTCATTGCTGAGACCAAGCGTCAGATGCATGAGACTCTGGAAATGAAGGAAGAGGAGATTGCACAGCTACGCTCCAGACTCCAACAAGCTACTGCTCAGAAAGAGGAACTACAGGAACAGAAAGAAAAGGCAGAGAAATCAGGTGAGGATAATTCATGTGTGAAAGTGGACAGAAAAAGAAATATTACTATCCAGATATATTAATAATGTTTTGTTTTTTCCAAAGCCTTTGAGGAACTTGAACGGGCTCTGGGTGTAGCTCAGAGAGCAGAGGAGGCTCGAAAACAGCTGCAGGTTCAGCTGGAGGAGCAAGTGAAACAAGTTGAAAGAGTCAGTGAGGAAGAGAGGAAGAGTCTGCAGCAGGAGCTCACACGAGTCAAACAGGAGGTGGTCACCATCATGAAGGTCAGGAAGTGGTTTATTCTAAATGCCCATTTATTGTTATTAGTGCACTGATATTAGCTATGAGTGTAACATGAAATGTTACAGCTACTTTAAAAGAAGTTTTACTACAACATTGACTCAACCATTGAATCTCTTATTATCAAGTTCAAGTCAAATGTGTTTACTTTTTGTTTGTTTTTTTGTACTTTTGATGCACTGTTATAATATTTACCAAGTACGTTTTGTCATTTTTTATTTATTTTTTTTATTATGGTTTAATTATTAGAAATCTTCAGAGGATACAGTTTCCCAAATGGAAAAGGTCCACAGTGAAGCTATGGCTGCTAAAGAAGAAGAGATAAATGACAGAATCAACAAAGCTGTGGTAGGTGTCAACCATCTTTCTTAATTTCATTTTGCAACCTAACCAAGTGAATCACATCAGTGAAATGTAGATTTTTTTCAATGGTTGTGTTGTTTAGGAGCAGTGCAGAGAGGAATTTGCACAGTTGGCCAAAGAGCGAGAGCAACAGGCCTCTCTGGCTCTGGAGGATGTAGAGTTGCAGCAGACAGCTATAAGGACAGAAGCTGATAACAAGGTTAAAGAGATCCAGCTGGAGCTGGAAACAGCGAGAACTGTACGTTTCTTTGTTTAGTTTGTTTTTGTTTTTTACACTGAAGTTTCTAAATGAATAACCTGCTTCAATATTTGGTGATAACTAAACCATTTAAAATATCTTAATCAACATTATATTTTTATAGCTGCCTCAGACTTGACTGTAACAGTAGCAACTTTATTAAATTATCTTAACTACCTATGTGGTATGTGATTACAGAGGATATTGGAGCTGGAGAGCTCTGTGAACAAGATCTCCCAAGATGAATCGAGTCTCTCCCATGAACTTTCCAGTCAGCTGGACGAGCTGAAGAATAAACACAAGGAGCAAATCTCTGCATTAGAGGAAAATCACCAGGAGCAGCTGGAAAAGCACAAAGGCACCCTAACCCAGCAGCATAATACTGCTCTTGAGGAGCTTAAGGAAAAACACAGAGTTGAAATGGAGAACCTTCTGAAAGATAAGGAGCTGCAGTTGCAAGCACATGTTGAAGACATGAACCAAAAAACTTTAGAGAAACTGGATGCAAAGCAGTCAGAGCTGGAGGAACTCTCAGCTGAACTGTCAGAGGCATTGAAGAGTAAACAGCTCCTCGAAGATAAGCTGGCAGCCGCTGAAGATGCTCATAGTTTAGCCCAACAGGAGCAAGAGAAAAGGTTTCAGGATCAGGTGTCAAAGCACAATGTAGAGCTCACAAATATCAAACAGGAGCATGAGCAGTCACTTGGAGGCATAGAGAAAACTTTGAAGGAGGAACTTAATGCTCTGAAAATAATTTTGAGGGAAAAAGAAAAAGAAATTAAACAACACGTCCTTAAAGAAAAAACACTACAAGAGGAATCACGTTCCAGTGCACAAGACCAAGAGGTCAAGATTAAGGAATTAGAGAAACTGCAGCAAAGTTTATCACAAACCCAACAAGAAAATGAGAAACTAAAAGAATCTAATGCAAAGTTAAGTAAGATGTCGGAGGATCTTGAACAGTGTAAGAGAGATTTGACAGATTTGGAGCATCAGTTGGAAGTAGCAAAAAATGACTACCAACAAAAAGAGAAGTCACTTGAAGAAATAGAGCTCCAATTACAAGAGACCAAAAAGGAGCTGTCAGAGAAGGAGAAGTCATTCACTGCAGAGCTGAACACTAAGACAGAAGAACAAATACACCTCAAGAAACAGCTGGATGATGAAAAAGCTGCTCATGAGATAAAGCTGAAAAACACTCGGACTGAATTGGAAGCTAAGCTGAAAACACAGGAAACAAAAATGGAAAAGTTCAAACAGAAAGCCAAAGAAATGCAAGAGAATTTTAAGAAAAAGCTTCAGCAGAATGAAGAAAACATGAAGAAGGAACTTGCAAAGAAGGAGACAGAGCTTCAACAGAAAGAGCAGCAAGTTCAGGAGAAGATTGTAGAAATGGCTCAAAAAAGTTCCCAAGGCCTCAGCAGCGCAGTGTCAGAGCTGCAGTCTAACCATAAGGAAGAGCTGGAGAAACTACATGCCTCCCAGAAGCATGAGATTGAAGAAGTGGAGCATCGTTGGCAGGAGAAGTTAGAACAGCAGGAGGAGGAATTAGTCGAGAAACATTCACTCGTACTACAGGAGAAGAGTCAGGAGCTGGAGGATGTTTCTCAGCAGCTGATCAGCAGCAGAGCAGAGAGCGAGCAAATGTTGTGTGAAATCAAGGATTTAAAGGAGGGCCTGGCGATCCGAGAAACCACTGTACAGAAACTGCAAGAAGAGCTGAATGAAGCAGCGGTTAAGCTTGAAAGTTTGTCTCAGGGTGAAGCATTGTTAAAAGAACAAATGGATTCAGTGGAGAGGAACCTTAACCAGGCCCTGAATGAGAGAAACGCCCTCCAAGACACGCTGAGCAAAATGCAGGAAGAGAGCAGAGAAAAGTTAAAGACTTTGTCAGATAAATTGAATGAAACACAGAAACAGCTTGAAACCTTGGAGGGTTCCAGATGTAAGGAAAGTCAGGACTTGCAGAGTAAATTTGAGGAAACTTCCATTCAGCTGCAAGCCAAGGAAGCAGAGTTCCAGCAGCAATTAATTATGATCATCAACCAAATGGACCATTACTGTAAGGAGGTTGAGTCTAAAGTGGAGTGTAGCTCTAACGAACTCCAAGGAAGAGTGGAGTGTCGGGTGAGAGAGCTAACAGACAGACTGCTCTGTAGCCAGACAAAGGTGGGGTGTCTCAAAAACCACATCCTTACTAAAGCTGATAGAATTTGCACTTTAGAGGAGAATCTCCTCCAGCAGACAGAGGAGAATAAGAATCTATGCATTTCTTTAGAACAGACGACTGCTCAGGTAAATGCTCATAAAGAGCATATCAACGCCTTAACACATGAGAGCAAGAATCATTCTCAGTCCGTCAGTGAACAAGTTCAGAGAATCGAGAAGCTTAGTGAGGAGAACAAAATCATATCAGAGAGTTTGAAAGCAAAGGAGCTGCTCATTACTGAGTTGGAAAGCATCATCGGTGACTTGAAAAACCAGCTAGCAAGTAGCATTAAAGAGAAGGAGGAAGCCATAAATCTGCTGAACCAGCAGTATAACGAGGAGCGACAACAGGCTGCTGCTCAAATGCAGGAGACCATTGAGAGGTTGGAGCAGGAGAGAAAGTCTGCTGTAGAGCAGGCGGATGCACTCAGGAACAGCCTGTCGGAGAACGAGAACAAGGCACAGACCAAGTTCACCCAGTATCACAACACTATTACATCTCTGCAGAGCAGGCTTGATGAGCTGGAGCGAGAAATCTCTGAAAAGAATGAAGCTCTGCAACGGCTGACAGCAAGTATTGACAATCAGTCCATCAGCAAGTCTGAGATGGACCAGGTGCTGAGTGAAAAGGAGCAGAAAGTCAGTGGACTTACCCTGGAGCTTGAGAGCTGTGTCGGTCGACTTGGCGAGCTTCAGGAGCAGTTAGCCTTAAAAACAAAAGAGTGTGAACAGCTCACATCTGACCTCAAACAGCAACAAAGCATCAGAGAAAGCGAAAAGAGAGAACTAGTAGAGCAGCTGCAGCAGACCCAGATGCAGTGCACTCAGAATGGTAATTTGGAGCAAGAGATGGTGGAAAAACTCCACTCCCTTGAGGAAGACAACCAAAAGTGTAAACACAAGCTTGAAAGTCAAAGGGAGGAATTTGAAAAGATGAAAGATGAAATTATCAAGAGCAAGGAGGAGAGTCTGAAGGCGACCGAAGAGAAACTGTCTGCAGAGAGCACTCGAAAAATTTCAGAGCTGAAGAAGAAAGCTGAGCAGAAAATCAGTCAGATTAAAAAACAGCTCACCTCACAGCTAGAGGAGAAAGATCACACGATCAAGGATCTTCAGACGAGCCTGGAGGAAATCCAGAGCAGTGAAAGCTCTGACAAAAAACACATAGAAACATTGGAAGAGAAAACAAAAACGTTTGAGGAAACTCTTGTCAGGCTTAAGGAGGAGCAGGAGAAACAACTTGAGCAGATTCTGGGTAATGAGAGGCTAGAGAAAGAAAAGTCTTTAGATGAACTGAAAATAATGTATGAGGAGAAGCTGATGTCACTACAGAGAGATACGATGCAACAGGGGGAGCTCAAAGAATCAGAATCAGCGTTACGTGAAATTGAGGAAAAGCTAAAAGAAGCAGAAGAGCAGAATGGGAACCTGCTTGCAGAAATAAACCGTCTGAAGGAAGAAATATGTGAGAAGGATGCCCAGTTACAACAGCAGCATCAGGTGACTGTTGAAGAGATGCAGAATCAATCAGAAGCTGAATCCAAGGTGAAGGTTGAACATAGCGTCCAGCAAACCAGGAGTGTGATGGAAAACGAGATGGAAAACCACTCTCCCATGCAGGAGGAGGACAATGACTCTTTGCAGTCTCTCAAGAACAAACTGAGTCAAGTGAAGAGTGAGAAAGAGAAAATCCAGAAGGACTTCAGCAGACTACAGAAAGACCTTCGAACAATGAGGAGGGAGCACGAACAGGAAATGGACTACATGAAGAAGGAGTTGTTAGAGGAGAATGAGAAAAAACTACAGTAAGTTCACAATGCCTAAAGAAATTATTGTAAAACATATTCTATAAATTAATCACTTACAGTTGCAATGATGTAAATGTTACATTGTTTGTGGTAATACTCATTTCAAACATTTCCTTTGATATCTGTTCTGACAGACTGGAGTTAGAACATGTAGAAATGAAGCACAACTCTGCTCTGAAGCACCTAATGAGAGAGTTCAACACACAGATGGCTTTGAAAGAGAAGGAGCTCGATACATCAGTGAAGGAGACCATCGGTGAGGCGACATCACATTCAACTGACAATATTTACAGTTGTTATAAAACAGAAAATAATAGTTCTCTTTTGTTGTGGTCACACCACACTCTGCTAAATAAAAAAAAATTAAAAAATTCTGCCTTAAAATAGAAAGAGTAAATATGAATCTTGTACAACAGTATGGTGGAAAGATTACTATACGGAAACTTTTTTTTAATAATCTTGCCACTGGGTGGAACCATATTCAGTCCGTTATTGCACTTGGAGACTGTCTGAACTGCCATGCTTTGTTGCTTCGTCTTTATTTGAGTTATGCTACATTCTAGATCATCTAAAATATTAATATGTTTGGATTTTTTTCATGAGCCGACTCTGACTTCTTCCCCTTTCTTGATACAGCGAAGGCCCAGAGTGTTGAAACAGAGCTCATCAGTAGTCATCGTGAAGAAGCTACTCAGCTGAGGAAGGTGATTTCCCAGAAGGAGGATGATTTGCACAGAACTGTTCAAAAATATGAACAGGTTATACAGGTACTGGAATCAAAGGACTTTCCTGAAATGAGACCAAATTCGAGGGGTTTCCTGTGGAAAGGAAATTATTGCCACCCACCATAGTGCTCCACTGGTTGGCAGTGTCCATATGTTAGAAACCACAACCCAGTTGTACTGATACTATGGGCTGAACATCCTCTTTTTTTTCTATCCTCTTATCTTGCTCAAAATGTTATCATTTGTTCTTTGGGTAATATCCTATACCTGAAGAAAGTTCATTAAGATCCATTCAGATGTTTTTGGTTATTTTTCGTAATCTTGCTAACAAACAAACAAGCACAGATCAAAACATCACCTCTCTGGTGGGTGTAATTAATGTTAAAGTGGTTTAATTAGTAGGTGTTAAATAAAGCCTGATCACCCATTTATAGTTTTACCTTTATCAGTTTCAATAGTTTTTCTTTCTATTGAAAAACATAATATTTAGAATTGTGTCCTACTATCTCGTAATATTAAACTTTTCTGAGGGTAGGAACTCTGAGAAAAGGCAGTGACTTGACTGTGATTTGACCAACATACTTGAGCTGTGATGTTGTAGATGATACATAGGAAATGACTCAGTCGTTGTTAATATATTTATTTATTTATTTGAACCATAGAGTCGAGAAGAGGAGATGGGAGACAGAGTGTGGCAAGTTCAGAAACAACTGGAGGATTTGCAAGCGAAGAGCTGTGGCTCTTCTGAGGTACAAACTTCTCTGACCCACTGCTGCACGTTCACCATCAAAAACATCTGTAAATGCTGTCACTACTCGTTGATGTACCTGACATTTTTTTTCCATTTACACAGATGTAGAAAATCATAGCTGCAGCTATTATAGTCCATTATATGCGAGACTGGGGGTTTAGATTAAATTTATATTGTGATTCTGTTGAAGTCATAAGTCACTTCACACTGGCTGCATGAAATAACAATGACTGGATGAAATCACTCTTTTTCAGCTCTCCTCTGGGAGAAGGCTGGGGTCTGATGGAAGTGTTACTAGCTTTGAATGACAGCCTAATCCAGATGCACTTTTGTGTCCACACAAACCTTTTCAGATACTATATTGGAAAGTTCACATCCAAGTTAACGGACTTAACAGTTATTGCTCTTCTTTTTCTTTGAGTTGCTCCATAATTGAAGGATTCCCTCTAAGAGCTCAGGGACAATTTGCTTACATAGTTTGCTCTGATCAGTCTCTCGCTCCGGTCGTGTGGCAGTCCTCCAGAGCATGCCGGATGCTGTGAAGCTCGTTTGAATCACTCAGGAATGTTCTGCTCAGAAAACTGAGATTGCGAGGCAGCAGCCAGCCTCAATCCCTGTTCTCAATTATCATCATACGACATGATTCTAGGCCTTTAGATTTATACCTCAGTAATACTCACATGCAAGATGTGCGCACTGGAAACAGGCCAGATAGGACAAAAGTAGACCAGGGAGAGGTTTCACCCAGGTGTTGAGATACCATGAGACCCCTGTGGTGATTCTTCTACCTTTAACACACATGTTCACATTCACACAAACACAAAGAATTATGCTGCTCTCTGTGCTGCATTTTTCCCAGGTGAGGTAATAATTTTATGGGTGGATTGTATGGCTTAATGCTCAGGGAGGCCTTTCCTTGCTTAGGGCCTCACAGGCCATTTTTTAAACAGACAGTGGGTCAGTGTGTCTCTCCACAGAGACAGACCAACGCTGTTTTCAGAACCTAAGCAACACTTTAATTACGTGGTATAATAATAAAGGGTTAAGGCAGATTACAATCTTTTTTTTTTTATTGTCAAAAAAAATCTCAAAAGAACAACCATGCTGCTCAAAACTTCCTGATGTCTGTCAGTAGCTCCTTCGGTCTCAGTGAGGACACAAATCTTTCAAAT
Organism: Pseudochromis fuscus; assembly: GCA_900323345.1. Classification (NCBI taxonomy): domain Eukaryota; kingdom Metazoa; phylum Chordata; class Actinopteri; family Pseudochromidae; genus Pseudochromis; species Pseudochromis fuscus. The sequence goes on from OOFC01038687.1 coordinate 18,268, forward strand.
GGGTCACACATGCATGATTTTTTTTTGTAGGAGTGAAATAATACACATTTTGTGCACTAGTGATGTCAGGGAGTGCAACATTATGTTCTTTTTGAACCATAGCAATAATCAGAAGAAACATCAGGTTTTGGCTTCGCAGGCAGCACTACATTCATTGTTACTGCAGCTTTGATCTTTTTGTCAGATTTGTTGATAAGAAATATACTGCATCAATAAAGTTAATCTTTAGAGTAAAAAATAAGACAATTAAATTCTTAAGTGTCATAAATTGTCAATGTGATGATTGAACTCTTACTGCATGAAAGCTTTATATTCTAACATTTAGCATCTTTTGTGTCCACAGGTGACCACAGAGGAGCTTCGGGTATGTTTATCATTTCACTGGTTTTCATGCCTTCTAATATTTGTACAATTTTATTATCACTATACCACAAAGTGCTTCTTGTTCATTAATATTGTCCCTTTCTATCTCAGGCTCAGCTCGCTGAAAAGACCACTTTACTGAGCGAGGCTCGGTTGAAGGAGCAGGAGTTTGTTGAGAGAGTGAGTGTCTATCAGACCCTGTGTGTGCTCTTTGGGGGACAACAGCCGAACAGTAAATCCATTGCAGCGTATTCCCAGGATTCTGTGGCCTCCAGCGAGAGCAGCTACTGCTCTCCTGCTGCATCTCCTTAATTACGCCACACATCTGTTTACATTTGGTTTAACCCTATAAACAATCAGAGCAATGCCCCCCCACAGTTTTCTCACACACATCATCATTCTCACAAACATCCCTTAAGGATGACCAACAAAATGCTCACATCCCAATCAGCAATTAGGCCTAATGCATACAATTAACCCACTGGGAGGTTTCATTTTAATAATCTGTGTGTGTGTTTTGTTTTTTTTAATTTTTTTTTCCTCACACTAGATTCACTCGCTTGAGGACAAGATTAAATGTGTCCACCGAAACACTGTTGTAACTCATCTCGGGAGCACATACAAAGGTAAAGTTAACACCCTGAATCACTTAGTTCTGCTTCTTGATCCAATTTCCTTTTATATCAGCACAGCAAAGATGACATGCATAACGCTTGAACACACTACAGTATCATGGGAAAGTGTAACCACATGGACTCTCAGCATGAGACGGGTCACCTAACCTTTTAATTGTCACAAGCATTTTTAACACATGTAGTTATTTTGTGTGTTAGCGTAGGAACGTTACACTCCATGTCCTGAGAGACCAGCTGCTTGTAAGATCTCAGAGTTGGCATCCTGACACACCAGCAGGAAGCTGCCTCCTCTGCCACTGCTCACATTGCTTCAAGGATCAGAGATGGGACAAGAGATGCTCAGTAGTGTGTGATGGCGTGTGTCGTTTGGTCTCGCTGTACTTTGGAGTACATTTTGGCCGAGTAAGCACACTGGTTAAGATAAGAGCTGTGGTTATAATTAAGGTCTGGTTAAGGTTAGAGTAAGGGTTACGGGTATACATAATAACCGTTGTGGTTATGGTTGGGGTAAACCTCTAGGGATTGACTGTAAGTCAAAGGAGTATCCTCCAGAATATCATAACCCAAACATGGCGTGTCTGTGTGGGAGCATTTAGAGAGATTGAGTGAGTCCTCTTAGACCTTCTTCCCTGCTGGTGTTGTGAGGAGGATCTGCTGTCAGAACGGGGGCAGCGAAGAAGCCATCCTTGGATTTAATGGGTTTTGCAGATTGTGGACTTTCCTACGCAGGAGCGTGCAGCTCTCAGACATCTTGAATCCTTCAACCCCTGTATATGTACTAAATCTAACCTTATGTATTTTTTTGTAATTGAACCACTTTTTAGCCCAGAGAATTCAAAAGTCTAGATGTTTTAAGACAGGCATCAGCTCAGTGAATTCACTCCTCAGTCCTTCCAAACTTAAAATCTTAAGACTTGAGTGTAGTAATTATCATAGGTCAGACTGGGGTGGTAATAGTTATAGCATTTGGAGCCAGTGTTTCTGTCCAAGTCTTTCATAATGTCCTTGAATTTGTTAAGTGAGACCAGCTCTGTGAGCTTCGGTTTGTTTTGAAGTGAGTTCCAGGATGATGGCGGTGCATATTTAAACGCCCTTTTTCCTAACGCAGTGCTGTAGAGATGGTGAGAAGGAGACGTTCTCTGTGCTTTGTGCTGGATGTCAGTCTGTAGATAAGATGGGAGTAGACCAAGAATAGGGTTGTAAACAAACATGTAGACAAAGTATACCATCCAAACTGAGTGTACAAGGTGTATTTCCATAGTACTATAGCTCCTAGTTGTTAAACTTTCTTCCACCCAGTGCTGAATCTGTTGAGCCCACTACAGCTGTGGTTTTAGGTAGAAGACCGTGTTTCACGTGTGTAGCTGGGAGTCTGGTGGGATGGTCGGCTCAGATGGGCAGCACAGGGTCAGGAGGACAAAGGCTACAGGAATTATTGGTGACCTCTTACTCCACACCAGAGATCAAAGAGCTGTTTTCTTTGCTCCATCACTTTTTGCTCAAAGTCAAAGATTTTTAGTGATGTCTGAATGTTTTTGTTTTTTTTTTTTACATAAGCATAAAGGAAGTGGCAGTTGTTCTATATTAATGACCTGATGGGGATGTTTCAGTGGTAGAAGCGGTAGTCTGGCCAAGTCTTTCCCATTCATGGTTTTTAGAGGCAGTGGTGTTATAGCTTTGGGCACAAAATGAAAACATTCATCCTTACTCTCTGGCAGTATTAAAGTGCTCATGCTGAGCTGCACCAGTCTGTCCTGCACTAATAGTTGGAGCTTAATTTTAACCCATACCTGTGCAGAAAGACTTCCTGTTTTTTGTTGCTAACACAAACAGAGTGTTGGACGGTGACAGACATTATTTTCTGTTAAATAACCACTCTACATACACAGGTAGCCTGTTTTATGTCTGTTACTGTTTTTAACTTTTTTCTGTTGTTTTCAGCTTTTATTGCGGAAGAACTTGATCTGTGGAAGGTGTTGCATAAATAATCTTCACTCGCTTTCTTACTCAGTTAATTTAAGTTTTTCACAGATAGTCATAGAACCTGAAAGGCATTAAAAAGAAAGAAGCTTCAATATTTAAAACAGTCACATTTTTGATCAAATATAATTTGAATATGGTTGTCTTTGCTTGCTGTTACAGATCCTGGATTTCACGCGTCTGATGCTCTCTCAGAACCCACTGAGACAGAGTACCTGAGGAAGGTGTTGTTTGAATACATGATGGGACGGGAAACAAAAGTAGGTTTTTGGTTTTTTTATGCTGATATACACAAAAAACAATTAATGTTTTTTTTCCTAAGATTTAGTTTTTAGGGGTTTTTTTCAGTTAAATCTTGGTTGACTGTAACAAAAGAAAAGAAAAAAACAGACAGGACACTATCTGTGCATCACAGTCAAAACAACCACACTGAGCTGATAACATTGGAGCTTCGGCCTGTCCCATTTGTTCGAGCCAGTTTCCTTCACAAAACATGAGACCATTTAGGACACCATATAAAAGTCATGTTGTGTCCAGTTTTAATTTTCTATAATTACCAGTGATCTCCCTAATTAACGGTGCTGTTGACATGGTCCTAAAGTCAGCGGGAATTTCCCAGCTCCTCAGCAAACAGTTTGTCTTTATGGCCAACACGGCAGACCTCCCCTGTGTGGAGGATGTCCTCCGGGCTGCCTGCAAGCACATACATCTCGCATGATGCAGATTTGCCATTTAAAGACATGCTGGCCTTGTTTAGTGTTAGTTGAGTGGTTAGGTTTCCTACACAGCAGCCCTGTTTCTGATTATCCTGTGTGTTTATGGGGAAATGCATGCTCCCTGGCAGATAGGCCTGGATTTGATTATGCAGATCATTTTCTTTTCTGTTTTTTTTTCTGGGCTTTAATAGTTTCAGAACAACCTTGATTTGATTGGATGATGGTGTCAAAGGTAAGGGGTTAGTGTATCTGGCATTTGTGAAAAGAATATTGGAAATTTGTACTGATAGCAGAGATAAAAATGTTCTTTAAAATATGTTTAATAACACCAGTCACCAAACTGAAGTTTAGGCTCTCCATATGGTAAATTATTTCTTCTCTCACCCATTATCTGCAGACGATGGCCAAAGTGATTACCTCCATGCTCAAGTTTTCTCCAGACCAAGCGCAGAAGGTTTTGGACAAAGAAGACTCAAAAACAGTTGTAAGCAGCTATTTACATACTTTTCATGAGCTCATATCTTTTTGATAATAAAGATTTGAATTAATTTTACCTCTCTCCATCCACAGCCTTGGTTACGATGAGTGTTTTAAATGAATCCTGGTTCTAATGGATGAAAATCTGCTGCTGCTACTGCTGCTGAAGGGGACGACTGCCATGGATTTTATGAAGCCCTTCTCCCTGCGTTTCTTGGCATTTTATCTGTGTGTATGTGTGTATGTATGTGTGTGGGATGCAGTATGTGTGAATACAACTAAAGGTATGAGGGAATTTGACAGAAACACGAATCTTCCATGAATCCAGTTTTGCTTTGAAATTAAGTTTTGTTAATTTATATGTTTTTAGATGAAGATAAATGGTTCCCCTGTTTATTTTAGACTGTTTATACAGATTGGCTTGTGCAATAAATGATATCCTTATTATCACATATTGATGCTGACGGTCAGTTGATTTATAGTTTTCTGTGTTGTGCTGTTGTCTGAGTCACTTCCTGTGTAAAACTGTAAACGACCCTTTAACTGTGCACTTGCACCACATTAGGATACTGGCCTCTGGACCTTGTTTGTTTAACACAGCTTTTCTATGCTTTATATTTTGACACTGACAGAAACTCCAAAATACACAATTGTAAATTGTATTATGATAATTAAAACTGTATGATAGGGCACTATATGACTTGCTATACATTTTCAGACTAATTAAATCTTATTTGCAGAACACCTTTTGTCACTCCTTTATTTTGATCAGCATCAGTCTTGTACTTGTTAAATCCTATAGTTTATCTCATTCCTGGTAACAGGTAAAGTACCATAGGCTGTTGTTGAAAAAGACACATGGGATGCAGACGAACTTATCTGGATTTTAGAGATCTTCTGTTCTGGGTAAAGCTTGGTTCACACCCTCACAATGAAAACACTTCTTAAACCCAAATCTAAAATCAATGCAGAGAAACTAAACTGCTATACAATTTTCTGTCTAATAACTGATGAATGACTATTAACAAAATTTTGTTATTCAGTGGATGCTAGACAACACTAAGCATAGGCAAACATAACCTGGTATATTGAGGCAATAGCTGCACGAGCTACTTTGCAGCTTAGATTGGTTGTATATATTTTTTGATGGTAGTACAGGTAAGTGAATACTGCAACATTGTATCAGATCAAAGTTTCTATATACAGAGGTGGTTTAGAGAGGTGTATATGTACACTGTAAATCGCTAAACTTCAGTGTAGAGTCGACATAAAAGTTCAACACTTTCCAAGTGAGCTTTATTAATCTTTTTATGTGGCGTCAACAGGTTTCTCAGTTCATTGCACTCAGATTTATAAAGATAAGACTAATTTCTTCATATTCAGTTGACAAATATGCTGTGCACTTGTCATATATTTTATTATTTCAACTACTGAACTGAAATGTACCGTATGTATCGTTGTTATTACTCAAAAAAATGTACTGTTCACTGTGCATAAAGAAGCAACATTAATTGCAGTATTATGCAAAATGCAAACATTTTCTTATCTAATCATAAAGCTGCCACAATTTGCTGTCTTTTTTTTTAACAACAGTGTATTTTCTAGTCCATACAATTTAATAAATTAACTAAAATTACATAAAAACCTGTGATCTGAAAACACAGATTTCTTGTGTAAAAAATGTTTTGAACGAACTGAATTTCCAGTGACATCATTCATTAGTGTCACATTTACTCACAACGTTCATGTGGCTGTAGTGGACTAAACTGAAAGTTTTTGTGGGCAAGCTGCTTCCAATAAAGTTTCCAGTGAGTGAACAAGTTGTGATTTACATTAACCATATGTGAAAAAGACAATGAGAGGATCTTACATACATGCTGGTATGCAGAGAATATTTTCTGTAATACAGAAGATGCAACTCAGGGCAGAGAATAGAAAAAGTATATTAAATGTTTTCACACATTATTCCTTATGTTTTTCATAAATAAATAAACTGCTCATAAAAACTGAAGCTTAACTTTGAAAATGAAGCCGCTGCTGTTCATCTTGAATGGAAAACAATAGGTGGCAGCAGTGCGCCCTCCTCCCTTAGTTTTAGTGAATCGAGCCCCCAAAGCCCACGGGTGAAATGTGATTCTTTGCGCCTCAAAACCATTCGCGTCTCTCCATGACCGTGTTACATGTGTCTGTGTCCTACAATAAAATGCGTATTCCGGTTTCCCCTTTCATATTAAAACCTCGACTTTCCTCCAAGAGCTGTCAAAGCAGCATCAACCAAACAGCGGTGCTTTTATTTTGGATAATCCATCCAAAATCCGCTCCTCATTTCCAGGATATCTCTTGTTAACTTGACACCTGACCGCGTTTATCTCCGCGACAGGGAGCCTGCGAGCAACAACTTTCTCAGATTGACACAGAATGGAGAGAAGCTGACGCACCGTTATTTACCGGACCGTTAACTTTCCTCCTCACGCCTTTCCTTATGCCATCACAGCCTGCATGCTGTGCTAGACCAGGAAAACATACCTGAAAGAAAGTTTGTAACAGTTTGATCACTGAAAGCTGATAAGTTACAGCTTTTCTTTCTTTTTTTTTTTCATAACTTTTGGACACTTTAACCGCGTTATTACGCATGATGCGCAAAGGGATGGCTCCTCTGCGGAGACTCAGAACGGGAGTACAACATGTTTTTTATGTCTGTCTTTCCATTTCAGTGGCTTATTCTTACAATATAGACTTAGAACATCCTTTGGTGTTCCGTGGACCAAATTCTAGTTTTTTTGGCTATTCTGTGCTGGAGCACTATCATGACAACACACGCTGGTGAGTCCCATTTTGCCGTGTTACTGGAAATGATGTTATTCATCTCTCAATGATGCAACGAAATATGTAGTTTTGAAACTGATGTTTAAAAGTCTCCAGGCTATATCCACACCCAAATGATTCAAAGCATTTGTAATTCTCATAAAAAGTCAGTTCTCTCTGCTTTTTATTCACAGTTTTCAATGGCACAGATTTATCAAATGTTTATCGAGTGAAAAACCCATCCTCTCCTCTTTCCTCACGTGTGTAGGGTAATAGTAGGGGCACCGAGGGCAAACTCTTCCTACAGTAGCTCTGTGCACTCTCCTGGAGCTGTGTATAAGTGTCGAGTTCACAGCAACCCAGAGCGCCGCTGCACAGAGATGGATCTGGGAAGAGGTCAGTCACCACAGCCCGCAGCATCAGTGCTACACCATATAATGACATAATACATTCAGTACAGTCTCCGGGCAACACATGTACCCACACAGTTCAGGAATGAACAGTCATCTCACAGAAAGGTTGGTGCTACAGTCCATACATACACGCACGCGCTGCACTTTCTGCTTCATTTTCTGCATAAACTCTCCCAAGCATCTGTTTTTGTTTTATCAGAATAATGCAGCCTTATACTGCACTTAACAGTATGCAGTTGTTCTTTTAGGACTGGACCTGCTATATGGTGACATGAAAAAGACAAGAGGGTCCTGTGTGCAGAGGTCCATAAATATTTTGTTAAATATGATTTATGCTTCGGCTAATATTTTCCAAGCACGTGAG
>OOFC01038691.1:0-20000 GCA_900323345.1 Pseudochromis fuscus
CACTAATGTTTGATTTACCGTAGTGGTATCAGACGGTTTCTTTTACGTGTTTACTGAATCAGGGAAAAGTTCCCCTCCACGTTTGTGAATGCAGTAACTATGTGATAAAAAGTTGCACTACCTGTTGTACCTTGCTGTTGGTAAAAGATAATACTACGTCATTGACGTTACCTCGGAGAAAAAAATAAAACAGCTGTTCATGTAGCTTTGAACTGTGACAAATGGAGTTGGAAATACATTGTTTTCAACGAAGGCGGCGCAAATACCGGTAAGAGCTACCGGTACATACGGTACTGTATTGTGAATGTACTAGCTTGTTTTGGGAGTGAACGGAGTTGTCAGAACGTTGGTTTGTTTTCTATTAATAAAGTTTGACTGACTGACTTATCTGACTGTTTTGTTTAGCGCAGCTTCATCTAGATGGATGATAACACAACCCCAGCCACTACAGTAGTTTCTATTCTATACGCCTTATAATGCGGTGCACCTTATATATGAAAACAGTTTTAAAATAGGCCATTCATTGAAGGTGCGCCTTATAATCCGATGCGCCTTACAGTGCAGAAAATACGGTATTTCTTAATAGAGGCCTAATATACACCATGAGAGACAAGGACAAACTGCACAGTCCTCGTTACAACCTATAATAAACCTATATTTCAGCAGCCAGCTGAATCACACAGGTATCGTCCTCAGTCCCTGTTTTTGTTTAGTCAGCTGCGTGTTGTTGTTGATCTGCAGCAGAAGGATCGTAACAGAAAGGAGGATTTTTGTACTAAAGAGACTGCCACTTAATTTCCCTAACTGTTGAAGCCTCAAATTAACTTCTGTCAAACTTTCATTTTTTTTTTTGCCGATAACAAGCTCTGTGAAATTCGTCTCCGGTCGTCTCTTACATGGGAGCAGCATTAGGAGAGAAGAAATACAGCAGCAAAAGCTGTTCAGTGTATATGTCACTTCAAAGACAGACTTCAAATCTGAACGTCACTGACATCATTTGAATCGTGTACAGAGTGGAAACACAGTAGAAGAGAGGTTTTTATTGGACTTGTTCAGTACTCTAACACAGTTAATGTCTTTGTTGCATCACTAATATTGTATTCTATGCATTTAATGTTAAAGGAAAATTTTATTGCCAAAAATTTCAAAAATATTATATAAACCTACAATGGTGTAAAGGAGGAAGTATAGTTTTCAGCATTTCTAACAACAGCATGAATTGTTTTAATTATTTACTGGAATACACTAACTAATATATATATAGTAACACCAGCTACACAAACAGTAAGTGTGCATACTTGTATGTAGGCGCTGTGGAACTGTACAGCAGTTTTTCCATAGTGAACCTACGTCATTATTACCCTCATCAGCTTCATCACAGCTTCATAGTAGCAGTACGCTGGCTGGTCTTGATGCTGGTTTCCAAAAATAACTCGAGTTGACAAAAAGATGAACTAGTTCTCAGGACAACAAACTAATTTGTCCTGATGTCACAGCTCTTCTAATGACATGATTCATCTTGTGTGCGACGGCCTCTGTGTTCACACTTCACTAACAAATACAAAGAATCTATATTTCCATTCTGAAGAAATGATTATCCAGCAGCTTACAAACTCTACAGAAAAAAATAACTCGAGTGTTTACAGATGATGGAGGCGAAGTGACGAGTGGGAGAGACAGTACACTTTTCTGTCTTCATCTACTGTTTCACAAGTCGGAGGTTTCAAAGAAGCTTTGAATGAAGTTCCCCTCGTGATGTAAGAGACAAAGTGAGCAGAATGTCACCTGTTTCTGATTCTCAACCCGTTTTCCACTGACATTTTGTTTATTTATGAAACATCAGAACAGTCACAGACACTTAAACATTCAGTACAAACTCAGCACCATCCTCTCTTCACAGGAGCTCTCACATCCTCTCGTGTCGAGGTTACCGGCTTCGGTTAAAACAACAAAACTACAACAGAAAAGCAACAGATCGGAGACAGAAAATAGACAGCGATTGCTGAGGGAAACCCTCTGTAGGAGACAATGGAGGATGAGAAAGCAAAAGATGTTTATGAAAAATGTGAATCATTCTTCATTCTTGCTTGTGGCCCACACTTTATCTTTTTCTCTTTCATAAATGACATGATGTGGTGCACAGATGTATGACTAATGAGGGAGTCCTCACTTTCAGGTGTTTTCCATTAAAATCTCAGCTCACAAACAGACATGCATCCATGAGTGTCACACTGAACCCAGGCTCTACAACATATTCAAGTCCAGAAGGAGAATAATGGGAGTAATGAACACGTGGGTAACCTTAATTTACACATCTACACGAGGCCCAGAAGTAACTGTTTGAGCGTGGCCACCATAGACTCGAAGGTTTAGTTCTGAGCACAAACAAAAGGCTTGTTTCATTTGGAGCTCAGAGGAACAGAAGCAGGTGTGAGCCCTTCATGAAGGCAGTACAGAGACCGGCAGAGAAACCTCAGAGAGACACATGAGACGTGTGCGAGATGTTTGTTTTGTCCTTGTTGTGGTTCATGTCTCTAAACCACCTCAGCAGTGTGTTTCTACAGCACTAGTGCTTTATCTGATCCCTGTAGCTGCCATTAGTTATGGTGGGACGAGGTCTGCTGAGACAGATCACCTCATTACCGTGTAAAAAAAGTACCAGTATTTTGTTTTATGCTGCGTACAAACTACTGCAAGATCAATTATTTATCTTGATCTTTTACGGGTGCATTGTTTTTAAATTCTAGAGTGTCTTTGTAAAACGTATTTCTTGGTTTTGCGAATTAATCAACAGATTGGAGCATTTTTGTGAAAGAAACACAAACTGATCTCATGCCGACTGAGGCGTCTTTTCCAGTTTCATTTATATTTCTTTACCTTTTCCTAACGTGTCAAGTCTCGTGACAAGTTGTATTAATTACCACCGAATTGACCTCCTCAGTGTCTAACTTGTCTTGTTGTGTGCTCGACATCTATGAGGATAACAAGAAGCTGTTGGAGACAAACTAAGTGAAATCCACAGATGTTACTTTGCTGTCGTATTGAGTGCAGACGTGACTCCACAGCAGGTTAAAAGCAGAGATAAGAGCAGGCAGATGTTTAGCTTCCTCACAGGTGTACAGTTACCCAATAAATAACAAAACAATTACTGTGTCACGCAGAGTGTAATCTGAGCTGTGTACGGGTTCCTGACGATTGATTTTCTTCATTTGACTGAAATCTTCAGTCAAATGAAGAAATGAAACAGATTTTACATTACACAGAACTGAAGGGCCGTGAACTTAACTGGATTGTGCACTGCTGCGAAAGCTACATTTGGTTACAAGAAATATTCATTTTAAAACCCAAATATTTATTCTTTGGTTTCATTAAATCTGGTGCCGCTAGACAGTTCGCAGAGGGTTACACTTAGCTGAGCGTCGCCGTTCGTTAATCAACTGTTCTGCATTAAACAAACATGACGATTATTATTAAATTCACAGGCTCCCTGCATCATCCTGGTGATGTTTGATCATAGTTACATTTAATATTAGTTTGTTGATTTGTTGAAAAAACAACAAGAAATAAATTGGAGGAAAACATTTAGTGGAAACTGTTCCACTGCGATCGATTGGCGGGTCAGTCGTTAACAAACTAGAGTGGACCGGTTCAAATGCCAGATCTTTATTTAAATTCCACTAATTTACGACCAAAGATTTCCATGTGTTTTCTTTAATTACAATTAAATTTGTCTAAAAACATCAAGAATTTTCATTTTCAAATCCAAAATGCTGTGTCTTGTCCTGATTTGAACATTTTACTCGATACTGTAGCTTCAATAAAGCGCCGCAACACGTAGATACAGATAATATACGTTAAACACCAAGTAACTTTAGAGATAATCTCTGGAGACTAGTGAAGAAACATTGTGTGTATTTTTAAGTTTCCTTGGGTTTGTTTGAATATTTTTACATAAGCCGAGGCATTTAGTCTCCACTGCTCAGAAAAGAAAGATCAAACAATTCTCTATGCAAATTAATTCTGTTTATAAAATACAAATTGCTCCTGCAGACTTTACACAGCGCTAACATCCAGTTTTTGTGCCGTGAACTTTAAAAATACAAGTTTGTTGATTGATTCCTGATTAGCTCCCGGTGTTTGCCAAGCAGCATTTGTTTGATTTCTCAGAGACAGAAATAAGAACGATAAATACACATTTCCTGAATAGTCGGATTAATGCGTAAACAATTACACAGGAACTAGTCGTGGAAATGTGAAAAGATCGTCGTTGGTTGTAACATCGTTGGTTGTAACTTGAAGATTTGAAGTCTGCTGCGTCTTATATTTCACCACATATTAATATAATTATATATTCACATGTTATCCCACTTCTGTGTACAGCTCTGTGCCACTGAACACATCTATGTCTCTTCTCTCATCACATTCAGCACTTTGTCTGTGTATTTTTGGGAAATATTACATTTTTAATTTGCATTCATCAGCTGCTTTGTGAAGATTGGTCCAGCAGTTCATGCTTGAATTCGGATACACTAATTATGTATCTAAATCAGTACAATTATATGACCAGAGGTAAATTATAGTAAATCAGGCCGTAAGCCGCCCGTGTGCTATTTAGTGCGTGCTAAGGATAGATAATGAGTCCAGTGAGACCCTTCACAAATTTTGTGACTTATGTTATCAGACAGAAGCTCAAATAGCAATAAGCCTATTAAGATAAGATATTTATTGGTTATTATATCTATTGGCAAGATTCAAAAGTAAAACTATGAAACATCAAAAATGAATTTTAATTGAGAGATTAAATCTGGTCATTAAATCATTAAACTACTCAAGTGATGATTTTTTGTTGTGTTTACTGTTTTATTGAAACAGATACAATTTTGGTCCAAACAACACTTTCGATAAAAGTTGGTAAAGAAAAGTTTTGTGAAAAGAACTCGCCCTCCTCCTCCTAAGGACCAATCAAAGGTCATTACTCTGATTTTGGGTCTGATCAACAGCTGTGTGTCTCTCCACAGACCAATCGGAGCTGAGGGAGGTGCAACGACGCTTTAAAAGAGGCTTTGTTTGATAAATATAAGACATTTCCGCCCGACTCCAGATCACTGAGCACAGAGGGACACTCAGCACTCAGCAACTGTTGTAAGTATGCGTGTTTATAGGTATTGTTATGTTGTTGTTTTTCTTTAATTATAGCACAATATACACATATCTCAAAATGATCAGATCTGTTATGAACTTGTGTATAAAAGAAGAGCCAGTATTATATTAAAATAACTTTCACCATATACCGATAAGACTGCATAAGGCCCAGTGAGGTCAAAGTGTCATACTGACTATTATATATTCATATAATTACAGTTCTGAGACAAGATGTATTAAACAACAGTACGATGACAATCCTGTATAAATATGTCACAAAACAGAGAGATCCTGTTAAGAGCCGTTAAACACGGAAATCAGAATAAAACACTGACAAAGAAAAGTAATCTGAAATTTATTTTTTTTTAAAATGTCTCATTAATCTTGTGACTCATGTTTTGTCTTTCTTGTTTTATGATCGGTTAAAGATTAATAATTAGTTAATGTTTTGACAACAGAGCGGAGCGTGATGGATGACCGCTATACAGACAGTTTATATCCAATTTACAATTTCTGAATGTGATTGTAAATGCATTGATACTATTATTAAAGAGAACATTTGCATTTTACATGATTTCATTAATTTGGCACAAATCTTAAAATACAATCTGACAAACTGAGCTAAGTATGATGCCATAACGTTAACAATAATTTGTGTACTACACATTTTCAGTGGTCATTCAGGGGAACATAACAGTTTACTCTAATTGGGATTTTCTTAAAAAAAATATTAATGATTTCACAAATGTATTTCTTGGTTAAACTGAGTAAACAAACAGTGTACGTGTGTAAACTATTTAGGATTCAAATTAAACCCAAAACTATGTCCAATGCAGTCAATGTGTAGCAAATTTAAAACAAAGATTTTATTTTTTGAAATTAAAATCTTTGCTCCTGTCATCCTTCCTCCTCCTCCTGTGTGTTCCCTCTTCACCTCCTCACTGTGTCTGATCTCAACTCATTTTGTTTTCTGACAGTTTTCAGTCACAATTATGATAAATAACAATTTCGATTTTCTATTAAATGTGACAGGTGAAATGTATAGCGCCTGTACATGTGTATGGTCCTGGATGTTTCATAATTATATTGAAAACATACATTAACAATTTCATCTGAGACATTTTCCCATGATGCACTCAGGTTTTAATATTTAATGTTGCTTTTCTTTAGGTACCTGACTGACTGACTGACTGCTCACAAGCTCACAAGACATTGAGCCGTATGTGAATATTATTTTTCTTGTAATGATGAGTGGATTTACTGACAACTTATATTTGTGGTATTACGAACCTCCCATTCATTTACTGCACAAAGATACAAAGAAGACGCCCGTGCGCCCAAACCAACGCTGTTGACCTGTGCCTTAAATGTAAGGTCATCGGAGCACTTCGACTTTAATATTTTCATACCATAATAATCGAAGTCTGCTATATTTTTCTTTTTTATTAGCTTATATACTCTTCTGCTCGTTCTTTGTTCAATTATTTAAAGCCCAAAAGAACTACACAGCGGCGCTCACTGGGTTTCCTATTGTACAGTTTGATGCAGATGGTCTAGATGCATAACACATTAATAACCTCAATAAGCAACTTTCTGCATTAGTACTAATATCAGATTTCATTGGATTTTAATATTGAAGAAAACATGGATATATGATTCCCAGATCTTAGTCTGTTGTGCTCGCTGAAATACGACTCAGGATCCAACGAGTTCAACTCACGACAAATCGCCTTACGCATGTTGTTATGCTCACAATAAAAAACATTTAAAAAAAAAAATCTAAATAGGGATATTTATTGTATTATCTATTTTTGACCAACTTTGATTTTAAAAATCCTGCATCTTTTCTCTTAAAGATCAAATAACTGTAAAAACATACCAAAGAAATCCTCATCTATAGGTGTAGTGTGGTACAGGAAATCCAGGATGTTAAATGGATGGGTAACAGTTGAAGAAAATCATTAATAACTACAGGCTGATGCATTTATAAAGCATCTTTTCTCTTGAAATAATTTTTTCCTGTCCAAGATTGATGGCTTTTGGGGACACCTGAAGCGCTCCTGTACTTTTTGTTTTTCCTTAATAAAAAGCCTTTAAAAGAGTTTTGTTTACAACTATGCCTCCGTGTACGAGCAAAGAGGAGATAAACAGAGATAATGGAGTGAAACGGGGAGAGAAGAAGAGAAACATCTACCTTAAACCACAGTCTAGGTGAGCTGCCGGGGCTGTGGTCTCTTTTTTCTCCTGTGAAGCGTGGAGAGATCCGTCTTTCGTGGAACAGAGGAGGAAGAGAGGGGGTGTGAGAGGCAGAGGGGGAGGAGCAGAGGGGAGGATTGGGATAACAATCTCTACCTTAACTAAATCAAGTCCCACCACAACCCAACGTACGCTCAGTGTCTTCTTCCCTCCAACATTTGTCTGCTACTTTACATCCAAAGCCCACCACAGGCCGCCTACTCTCAGCTCTCTGAACTCTTTGTCTTTTATCTTTTCAAATCTCTCTAAATCTGAGACCACCACAAACCCCTCGGTGCTTCCTGCTGAATGATTTCACTTCGCAGCACATTTTATTATATGAGAGAATACAGGCAACTGTACAACATCAATGTAATGTAATACTGCTTTTTGAATAGCTAACTTCCCAGCTTTGTTAGTTGCACGGTAAACTAAAGAGCACTCAAAGAGCACAAACCTCTGCCATGATATAATCTATGTCTATGCATCTGATCTCCACCAAATTGAAAAAAAAAAAAAACAACTCAGATTGTAGACATTATCCTGCATGTGTGTGAAGACTTTCAACAAATTTAGTCATTTTACAAAGTTGGAATTTTTAAAAACGCATAAGAGATATGGATTTTCTGGGATTTCAATGTGTTGCAATGTTTACTATTTCTATGAATACGCTGTGTTATGAGTTTATTAGCTACACCTGTCTCTTATATTCAGTCTCCTTCTTGTGTTTGAAGCAGGTGAACAAAATCCTCAGAGATATTTAATGCAGTTAATTCCAACACCACTCTTCGGTAACCCCTAAAATAAAAATAAATGACTCATTAAGTTGAAACAACACCTCGGGGACAGTGTCAGTAATAGACACCACTTCATCATATTTTTAATAGCAGTATTAATCAAATTCAAATTTACAGGTGTCCCTTCCCAAAAAAAGCAAATTATAGTACATAAACTTATAAGCTAATAATTTAAGCTCCGTTTCAAATCTATTCTTCATCAGAAAAATCACAGAGCAAGTAACCAGTTGATCAGAAAGGGTATAGCACAGATATGTTATTAAAATGTTTTAATTACCTCAGAAAAAAGGCCAGTGTTGTTCCACAGGGCTTCGTACTCAGACCACTTGTTTTTCCAATGTATTTGCTCTGACTCAGAAAAAAAATCTTTACAGTATGGTATGGAACTTCATAGCTATGCAAGATTTTGTTTATTATATCGAATCACATCTCTTTGTCATACAACATATGCATTTCTGACTACATTTTTCCACTTTACATATATGGAAAAAGACTGTATCTTTCCATTTCCAATGCAAAGATTTTGAGTCATGCTTTGGTCTTTTCTTGTTTTTAAGAAATGCAGTTGCAAGCCTCAATCAAAACAAACAGCTTCCTGTTAATTTTGAAATCATCTTTGACACTTTAATTATGATTGATGCTATACAAATAAAGCTTCTGGTTGTATCATAGAGAATAGGTAGAAATTTGTCACCTCAAGTTTTTTTTTTGTTATTTTTCCAGACATGTTTCAGCCATGATGAAGAACTTAATTCAGCTCATCGTCATTCTCATCGCTGTGTCTCATTGCTGCACAACTGGTGAGATGCACTGATTGTATATTAATTTATGTTGACTTGAGGGCAGGACAGTTTGGTTGTGCACTTTAACACATAACATCCTTCACATCTCTCAGGGGCTCAGGTGGTGGTGATGTATGCCACGGTGGGAGAGGACATTACCCTGCAGGCTCCAGAGCCAGATGGCAAAAGTTTTTATTTGTCCTGGTGGCTTGGTAATGCAGATGAAGGCCTTTCGATTGGCTGGTACAACCACTTTGGTGGAAATCAAGTCACTGCAGGTAAGCAGTGCATTTAGATTTTTACCAATATGATTTTTTTTCACCTTCAACTGATAAAAGTCCATGCATTGCATGTGAAGGTAATTTGGACAATACACATTGGAATAATTTTTTGCGTTGCAGAAGAATCCTGGAAGACAAAGGTGACCGTTTTTGGCAGGATGTTGTCCATCAAAAAGATCCCAGAAGAGCTCTTTGGGACTATTACTTGTAAACTGACTGTGAATAATAAAAAGTCCTATATCACATATCAACTAATCAAACTCAGTGGTAAGATTTTAAATAATGTGAAATAATCAGTTCAGTCATTTTTATTTAAAGAATTATAAACTTTTAACAACAGCACTTATATAGTCCCCACAGTCCGTAATCTATGGTCTAATGTATTTTGTTAAAATAAAATATATTTTTGCACAGTATGTTTTGCAGAGTTAATTAATGTTTTGTAATGTCCAACCCAAGAGGCTGTGGTTTAATTTATCAAGCTCTACAACCTTTGGCTTTTAAACCCAAGGGATAAAATCATAACCAATGGTAGTCAAGCTATAAAAGCTGTTTTGTTTTGGTTTTTTTTAATACTATGATGTTGCACTTTTTATGCTCTGTTTTGTACCATCTTTATTTGGTTTTCTCCATCCTGTTCAATTTTTGTAGTGAGTAAGCAACCAGCCTCTGTCCTGCTGCCTGGAGAGTCTCTGTCTCTGTCCTGCAATGTGGGAACTTCTCAAAGTGGAACTTCTCCATCTGCTGTACAATGGCTCAATCCTCAAGGACAGGAAGTGAGGAATACCAGAGGAACAGTCACCAAAAGTGTTACAATCCAAGATCATGGCCAGTGGACCTGTGTTGTGGCAAAACAACACAAGGCCACAGTTTCTGTTACAGTTGTGGGTGAGTTACTGTGTTTGTGCACAAGCATTTATTTGGCAGCACTGAATCCTCATCTTGAAGATAGCTGTGTGATTGTTCATTTTTTCCTTACTTTTAGACTTCTCCCCTGCGCCTTTGCGTCAGTACACATCTAAATACTCGCCTCTCACCATCCCTTGTTCGATTCCTTCTCACATCAACTGGACACTACTCAAAGACAAGGACATCCAGGACGTACAGTGGCACTTCTTACCAAAACCGTCCTCCAGTCTTAATTCTGGCAATCAACAGAGGCTCTTCTGGCTCTCTCTGGATCCATTATCCTGGAAGGAGGACCAAGGAAAACAACTGAATACTGCACCAGACCTCGAGGGAGGAAATCTGACTTTGACCAAACCACGGGGGAACGAAGAAGACAGTGGAAACTACACATGCTCCATGAGATTTAAAAGCGGTGTGAATCTGATCAGGAGTGTCTACGTAGAGGTGCTGCAAAGTAAGTCAAAAAATGATCCTTCTGTCAGCTGAAATGTATTTAACTTGTTCTTTAGTCATCGCAGTGTCCTCATTTATCTTCCTGATGTCCAGTTGCTTTGCTTCTTCCTAATTGTCATTCGTAGTAAGTTGGAGCTGTCGTTCCTTTGCCACCTCTCTGCCTCTACTCTGTTGTACCGTGAAAGAGTTTTCATCTCTCTGCTGCAGAGTTTATTTGGAAGTGTGCCCGGTGTGACATGTTTCTAATTTAGCGGCTAACACACTTGTCTAGCTCCACTTGTTGTAATAGGGTATAATGAGCCTTCCCTGCGCTAGAAGAAGGTGGTAATGCAATGAATCTTAATTGGACTCTGTGAGGTCGAGGGTTTACAAAGTCTTCTCCATTTCACCTGAACTCTTATTTAACTAGAAACAAAAGACACAAAAATCCACAGATCTAGTGGATGGATGGATTATTTAATGTAATCCCTTAAAATCTGAGACTGGGTATGAAGGTAAAACATATTATGTCTAGTTAGTGACAGTTTGTAATTATGTGTAATAACTGCAAAAAATCTGACTATACCGGGAAACCACTCTCAGCTCATGTACAAGAGAAACTACATCGCAAAGTGAAATCAAACGATGGAAAATAAAAGTAAGATATCAAGTTTATTGTCATAAAGATCTAAATAGCACAAGCAAATATTCAAGTTTAAGGTTTAACACCAAGGAACAACTGTGCAGTTTGTTTTTTATTTGGATGTCTCAGCAACCAAAGTACACCAATGGTTGATTCAGACTTCATTTAACTGATTTGTGTATTTCTCTTGGGGATGAATAAAGTATCTATCTATCTATCTATCTATCTATCTATCTATCTATCTTAGTGCCTCTGTGCCTTGTTACTTGACACATTTTATTTTGTTGTTGATGCCAATTAAAAGTTCAGCTTTGTTGATGTGCTGAATTTATGATTATATATTAAAATTAAAAAAGTAAATGCAGTTTAGTGGTGCCAACTTTTCACAAAGCTGTTTATAGCATAAAATACATTTTAATTTAATTACTTTGTTTTTTCCCCATCTCTGTTCTTCTTTGCTTCTGTCTCCAGTCTCCTCCTCCCCAGGAACAAACTTAATTTCTGGCCAACGGGTCAACCTGTCCTGCAGCACCGGTCATCCATTGGCCTCTGACATACAGCTGAAATGGTTCTCGCCTGAGAAATTGCCCCTGCATGGATCTGACCAGCACCTCACCCATCTCACCATCCCGGAAGTGAGCACAGGACATAGCGGAAAGTGGAGGTGTGAGCTGTGGCAGAGCAACATGCGGCTGACGTTTGCTGTGATAACGCTGAAGATTGGTGAGTGCGGGAAGTGAGAGCAGAGCAGGCAATGCTACAAGGGCATGACCTTGTGGCTGCATAGTTTTATACCAGAAACTTGGTTTTACATGACTTTTTCTCTGTAGAGTATTCTTTTGGTGACTGTCTCTCTGTGTTATACAGAACCCAAACTGAGTGTCTGGATGTTGGTGACCATATGCAGCGCTGCAGCCATCATAATCCTCCTCCTCGTACTTGCTTTCATCCTCTACCGACGCAGACAAGTACAGTCAAACCCTTTCTATTCCCTTCTGTTAGCTCACTCTGCAGTGTTACTATGGCACTAAGAGGTACATCTCTCTGTCTCTCTCTCTCTGTGGTTCACATCAGCAGAAGATGAGACACCTCAGGCCTCGACTCTGCCAGTGCAAAAAGTACGTACCAGACATTTCCTGGACTGAGGAAATGGCTCCAAACACGCATTTACACTCACACACTCATCAGCACTGAAATCTGAATAATACTTTTAGCCACAAAGTTTTTTATGAAGATACAACATTCCTAAAAATAAAGATTTACATTTTGGGACTTTTCCTTTTCAGCCCCAAAGGATTCTACAGAACATAATATCTCCCAGAAAGACATTTTCAAGAGGACTCGGAAAACCAGTTGGATATTTTTCACCATATCTGATAAACTGTGCACTTCTGTTTTCTGTGTTAGATACGAGTCTAAAACATTAGGACCATGTACAGTCATTGTTTGGAGGTGAACTTGTCTTGATTTTAGTTTTCTTGTACATATCAGCCAGTTTTGGATTTGTTTTACATTTGTATTGTAACATACAATTCTTGGGGTCAAGTTTATTATTGTGAATTATTACTGTCATAACTTTATTTTATTCATGTTATTTTAGAGTCATATTTTTGTAGACTAAATGTCTTGTCATGTTGTGTATATTTTGCTAAGATGCTCTATAATACTCCAATGATGTAGTCAGTTACTCACATCTATAAATACTCACATATGTATTGTTTGTGTACACATGATTATATTTTATTGTTGAAATTGGAAACAGGGTCTTTTTAGCATGAAGATGTTAGTTTATAGATCAGAGCAAACTGTAAAATGTCAAATATCAGCTATAAATGTCATAAATGTATCATTAAGTTTCTCAATAAAGTGCAAATGAAAAAAAATAATGAATAAGAGTGAGCTCATGTGTGGGAGTGTTAGTATCTAAGTAAAGTTTAGATTTATTTTGACCCAATATTGTGGTGAAATGACACTGAACTACTTCCTGACATATCCAAGAGAGCACAAACTTCCACCATGGAACAATCCAGCTCTTCTGGTGTTATAGACTGAACACTGTTGCCCTCTTGTGGTGAAATAGCAACACCACCTTGTTATAACATCAGCCAAAGCGATTGTGTTTTTCTGAGATTTTAGGAATATTCTGAAGCAGGAGCCCAAATTTTAAGGATTTTTTTTTTTTTTGCTAAATATAGGAAAAACTTTTTTTTATGTTTAGTTCATATGTATTTAAGCTAATGTGTGTGAACAGTTATCCTGAGGTGCACTTTTTCTTGCAGGTTTGTTGCAGGTTTGTCACTATGTTATATGCAGACATGATGCATTACATCGAAGAACAACTCAAAACAAAAACACATAAATAAATAATAAACATGTTTTTACTATGAGGCTGGATGCTGTCCATTTGGAATCAGCTCAGTTTCTCCCTCAGCTTTTCTTGTTAACACCACCGTCCTCTGAAATGCTGGATATTTCTGGCTAATTGACAGTCGGTCTGTCAACACTGGTGAACCAGAGAGTAAAGATTGTTTTCTGTCATAAACATAGAATTCATTAAATTGTCTGATTATTTTCTTCTCTATTGCTTTGCATGATCACACCAGCTTTGTGCAGCCATCCTCTTCTGCACATGCACTCTGCACATAAACTAAGAAATCCTCAAAACAAAAACAAAAAATTGTTTTTGGTTGTTTGTTTATTTAGATCACAAAATGTTCCTTTGTTAATGGCAAAAAATTAAATTCAGAGTTGATTCAATTAAAATATTGGCTACCCATTTCCAGTCTCCTCCATTGTAAATATAATTCAGTCCAATCCAGTAGTTTGTGTAAATCCCTCTGATCTTCCTGCCTACTCTTTCCACACCATCCTAAAATTTATTGAATCCAAATCATTTGACCCTTGTCAATTAACCAATAAACAGTACCATAAACAATCTGCAGAAACCAGCTAGGCTTCAGCCACAACATCACCCAATTGAATAATTTGGTATAGAAGATGGATGGATGAAACAAGAAGAAACACTTACATGCTGTTCTTTCGAGGTCAAGATGGCAAGATGGCCGTCCATTTCCTTGCATTTCTCTTTACTGCTATACCAGTTCAGTTGTTCAGGACTAAAGGAGAAGCACTTATCCTGTACTTGAAACCACCCATCAGGACAGTCTGTGCTGATGATCACTGGGAGGAGAGGAGGACAGCTACCTGGAGCTGAGTAGTTACATGCCGGGTCGGAGTAGAGGTCACACAATTGTCTGATCTTTATCCTGACAGATGCTTTCAGAAACCAACAGGAGAACACAAAGGATGGTGGGGCCTCCAGTGCCCTGAGTGCCTGATGATGGACAGATGCAACATTAGTGTACATGCAAACAGACTCATACATGCTGTGTGTGGGCGGGTCGTACCTGTCTCTTTGAGAAGATTCATCATGTCTGTCAGCTCGTGGACTGGATCACAGACTTCTGTGCCCCCTCTCTCTGCGCTCTCAGTGTTGTGTAGAGCTGTTTGTGTATCAAAGACAGTTAAAAGTACAGATTGCACAAATCTACCAAACAGATTGGAGTGTTCTTGATGATCAAAGCCCATAAACTCAGATGGTGCAATATCTTGTAGCCAAACCAGTGATGACCTGCCATATTGGTTTTAATAAACAAACATTTGATGACAGGCACCGGTTCAGCTTTATTTACTATTACAGGAGCAACCTTTTCTTAAAACTGGCAAACATGGAGGCCAAAAAAGTATTACTCAGCATTTACCAGCTGTGTGTGTTTGTGTGTGTGTGTGTGTGTGTGTGTGTGTGTGTGTGTGTGTGTGGTGAAAGTTATTTGTATTCTCTTCATAAGTGGAACAGCTGCAACAATATCACCTCTTCACCACACACACACACACCAGATGCCCACTCTGTTGTTCCAACAGACCGTCAACATTTTTTTGGTATATGTCCAATTTATCTTTTTTTTTTCTTGGCACCTTATTCCCACAGCCATTGTCAGCTCTTCTGTTTCACGAGGTTTTGTTTTTCAAACAAAACTAATTAAAGCTGAAGAAGTGTGTCTTTGTGTTTTGTTTTTTCTGTGATTAGCATGCTGAAATTTTGTGGTTGTTCGTTCCCATAAATTTGTATCATCTTAATTTCTGTACTTTTTCCTCTTGAGACAGAGCTCTGCTCTTCTTTCTTAAAAACTCTCAACTTCCCACAACCTTGTCATAGTTCCAGTTTAACACTGGTTCAGTCTCTGCTATACTCTGTTTTGTCCTTGCTGTGCTGTGCTCTTTGTTCTTGTGTGAGTCTCTACAGGTCCCTGGAGCTGCCTGTGCCTGATCCATGGAGCGTTGTGGTCCTGGGGTTTGGCTGACCAGTCCATCCTTTGCCCTGAACTGTCTGCTGTCTCTCCTTTCTCTCACTTTCTGTACCTCTCTCTCCCTGTCCTTTGTCTCTCCCTGTCCCCCTGGTCGCCGTGGCAGTCGGGGCCCCCCCGAGGCTGGTCTGCCAGAGGTTTCTTCCTGTTAAAAGGGAGTTTTCATAGATTTCAGTTCAACATTGAACATGATCATCCCCCAATACCTCATTGTCAAACTGGACCGGATGGGACTGAACGCCTAGCATTCTCCTCTGACCATCACCAAGCTCCTGGGCATGCACGTCACAGAGGACCTCGCCTGGACCAACAACACTGCATCACTGGCCATGAAAGCTCATCAGAGCCTCTAATTCCTCCGCAAGCTGAGAAGAGCCGGCCCCCGGCCCCCATCATGAGTACGTTGTACAGGGGCACCATCGAGAGCATCCTTACCAGCTGCACCTCTGCGTGGTATGGAGCCTGCACTGTGTCGTGCCACAAGACCCTCCAGCACATGGTGAGAGCAGCTGAGAAGATCCTCGGTGCCTCTCTCCCCTCCCTCCAGGACGTATACAACACCCGCCTTACCCGCAAAGCCCTCTGCATTGCAGGTGATCCCACCCACCCGTCATGCAGCTTCTTCAGCCATCAAGGAGGAGACTGTGGGGTCTCTGTCCATGACCAGCTGACTGACAGCTTCATACTCATGATGCTCAGCACTCTCCCTGCTCTGCTCCCTACACACCCCAACTCTGGACTCTCTGAATTATTTGTATATTTTTTAATTGCTTAAATGTTTTATCTTGAAGACTTAACTTTTCGTTACTATATTTATGTGTTTATTTAATGTTAACTGTTTGGTCTGAGAGTATTTTCATTTCAATACTCAGTATGTCCTACAGATCATAGTATTGACAATAAAGCTGACTTTGACTTTGATGTATCAACAATCACAGTCTCAGTGCAAACAGAGCTGGAGAGTGAGGTAACTGATGGGATTACGCAATACAGGGCAAGCGGACACAACCCAAAAAACAACACGAAGAAATACACCACACAGAGCCAACAAAATGAGGAAAGAGTATTTCCAGTTTGGCTGAACAAATCCTGCTTTTTCGGGAAACACTAAACAAAAAGAGTACAAATTGTCTTGTCGAAGGCACAGTATAGTTTAACTGCACAGTACTTCTCTGAGCAAATTTGTTTAATACTGCAGTTCTGTCATAGGCTGAGAAAGGTGCCTCAATAAATCAACCAGCAGGGACAAATTTAATTTCAAGGAGAAATATTGCTGCTCGGGAGTGGAGATACCAAAGCCTTCAGGGAGCAGAGGGCGTACAGTAAAAAAAGAAAAAAGAAAAAGTGAAGAGACAAAGTGAGAAAGAGTGTTAACAAGGACACTACAGACATGGAGGAGAGAGAAAACTACACCAGCCTTCAAGAGTTCACAGAGGAGGCAACACCTGGAGGAAGCAGCTCATTACTGAACACAGCTACGGGATTTTGTCTATATGTAGCAAAGGGAAAAGAGCTTTCATATGAGGTGGACTTCACTATGTTTACTCCGTTACTTTCCACAGTTGCAGAGAAAATCATTGTACTTAAGTAGCCAAACAGCTCCTGAAGATGTTCATGAAAGTTGTCCAAATATACTGGAAGAACACTACATGGATTTATATTAAGGCAGAATTATTATTATTATTGATACATTAATATGTAAGCATCATTTTATTGTTATAACTGTTAATTGTAGCTGTTGGGTGGCTATAATCTGTTGTGTGTGGTGCTAATATATACTGGTTGTTGTAATCATAATCGGTTAAATAACTATGATTATTACAATCAGTGTTGGGCATGTTACTTTTAAACAGTTATTAGTTATAGTTACTAGTTACTTCTCTCAAAAAGTAACTGAATTAGTAACTCAATTACTCCACTATAAAAGTAACTAGTTACCAGGGAAAGTAACTATTGTTTTTTTTTTTAAGTTATTTTATTAAATATGGCCGTTTTTGGCCACTAGTTTTGTAGAGGTGTGTGCCATTGACAGATGCTTCATTAGATCAGAGTTGCTTACAACAGACATGGACTAACACTTTGCTCCGGGACATGATGTACGTTCTCGCCTTTTACATCAAAGAGAATAAAGTATTGTCTGTACTTCCACCTTAAAAACGCCAACTTTCCGCAGAGCACATCTAAATTTGGTGGGGCCCACTCCCATTATGACTCAATAAACGCACCTTGCACGCACGCACACAAACAGGAGGGAAAAACACAACCCTAAAAAAGCAGCCAGCCGACTTACTGTCCTTACAGTGATGCAGAAAGTGGTCTCCCACAATAAAATGTAATATGAATTTTGAACTCACCACTGCTTCTTAATTTCTGCCGAAGAACAGCCTCCTTTGGTCATTGAACTGAGTAAAGTATCTGCCAATCTCCATGTATCTCTATTTTGAAAAATATTAACACTGAGCGTATAGTCCGGGATATAGAGTGACTACTATAAACCAACTTACTGTAATTCCTCCGCCAACGTGATTCCAGCTGATTCTGAAAGCCGACAAGTGGAGCGTTTTGTATTGCAGGGGACTGGAGCCACGCCGTGACGTGCAGTGTTTTATACATATTACCTACATTACGGTAGTGTACGGAAGCTCCACTTGTCGGCTTTCAGAATCAGATGTGATTAGCTTGACACGTCACTTCCTGTCAGCAGCTAGAGCAGATTTGCAGCTCCTGTGGCTGGCAAAGTAACGCTGTTGTAACGATGGAAATAGTAATTAGTTAGATTACCCATTACTGAAAGAAATAATGCTGTTAGTAAAGCCATTTATTTTAACGCCATTATTCCCATCACTGATTACAACAAACTAAATGCTGCAGATGTTGTAAAATATTATTTCTTTTGATCTTTGACATTTGTTCACTGGTGGAGAGAAACTAAGTTAGAGCAATACTTAAATAAATTTTGACATATTTGGTTTTTACTTGACTATTTCTGTTTTACTTCTGTTGTACTAACACTGAAGATTTTACCATCAAAACATGTCATCATCCTATAAAAGCTAATATTTATATTTTGTTAAAAATTAAACAACACAACAATAACGAAAGTACAGTTTGAACAGAATCCACCTAATCCACCACAAATAAAATGCTACTGTTATACTAATGCTGTTGTCAGTGGACACTGCTGCCTGTAACATTTAAACTACATTTACGTGGTTTGGAGAAGATTTTGAATGTACAACATTTTCATGTTACTACATAAAATATCTGAACCTGTTTTTACGCATATATATCTTTTAGTATTTGTATCTGTGTGTAACAGAACAAAACACAAATAAAGAAAATATCCACTTGTCTTAACTTTCAGCAGACATGTATCTGTTGGGAGTAGTAAACGTTATAAAGCTAACTTCCAGCCTAATGGTTTTGCCCTGTGATTTTCCTGTACTGAAAGTCTGCACTCAGCACTACACCAGAGGATTAAAAACGGTGAATTGACAGCTACCATGCTGTGGACTGTTTTGTGTCTAATCAGGCTCCCAGGGACTGAAGCGGGGCGTTGAGTGTTTGAGGAGTCAGACTGCTCTCCTGATACTTATTGGCTTTTTGGCCTCCGTCTGTGCCAACACCGTACTTGCTGTGCTCTCTAAGTATAAACACTGTCTTACAACCTCCTGTGTTTCCTGCCCTCCAGTGCGTGTTGTACATTCAGTTCTGCAGAAAACTTTCAGACATAAAGTAGACCGAGGATGCTTTCAGAAAAACGTCATGAATGTTTTTTTTAATTATTATTATTGGTTTAACTCCAAAAACTTGCAGTGAAGAGAAGGAAACATAAATCAAATCAATATTTGGCTTGAGCACACTCTCGCTCCTCCGTGCTCTCATACACAGTTTTTCAGGTAGAGAGTTTTTCTACATTTTTTTCTGTGGATTTATATTTTGTCTCTTCTTTCTGGTCCACTTGACTCAACATGTAATCAACACGAACTCCATTATGTTTAGATTATGGCTCTGAGGGGGACGCACAATGTGCTGCAGGACCTCAGTTCTTTATGGCAGTATATTTGGGGTCCACACGATGCTGCTACATAATGAAGGCTCCATGATGATATTATTTAATAGATAATAATCTAAACATCTGAAGTGCCTAAAACTTTTGCACAGCACTGTATATTTGCCTGTCTCTTTCGGTCTCACTGTGGGTCTCACACTATTCCACGCTGATTATTCTCTCTTTATTTCAGCTCAGTGTGCTTTCGGACACCTATAATTGGCAATAAAAAAGATAAAGCGCTCTCTCCAGTCCAGTGAGGGTCATGTAATAGAAAAAGCACAAAAGTCCATAATTGTGAAATATTTCTCCTGCAGGGCCAACAGTCTCTGGCAGCTCAGCCTGGTAATGTGCTTGTGAGGAC
>OOFC01038695.1:0-19750 GCA_900323345.1 Pseudochromis fuscus
GGAGGAAGACCTGAGGGTGCGTGAGGGGGTACTGATATGGAGGAGATTAGACAAATAGGGGGGGGGGCGAGCTTGTGGATGGCTTTAAAGGTAAACAGAAGTATTTTGAAAGTGATCCTGAATTTGACTGGGAGCCAATGGAGCTGCTGGAGGACGGGGGTGATGTGGTGAGAGGAAGGGGTTTTGGTAATGATGCGGGCTGCAGAGTTTTGGACCAGTTGGAGCTTATGGAGGGATTTGTGGGGGACACCAAAGAGGAGTGAGTTACAGTAATCGATGCGTGAGGTGACGAGGCTGTGAACCAGGATGGCAGTACACCACTGCCATCCTGGGGGATGGCAGTGGTGTGGGGGGTGAGAGAGGGGCGAAGAGGGGCGAAGACGGTTGATGTTACGTAAATGGAAGTAAGCAGACCAGGTGATGTTATTGATGTGGGAGTGGAAAGAGTGAGCTGTCGAGGATGACACCCAGACTCTTAACCTGAGGGGAGGGGGACACTGTGGAGCTGTCGATAGTGATGGAGAAGCTGTTAGTTTTGGATAAGGTGGATTTGGTGCCAACAAGGAGAATTTCAGTTGATGGCATCAATAAACTGAAAACAATATAGTAAATGAACTGAAGTATTAATGATCAGAGAATATGGTCCTGCAGTGTAACCTGCTGATCGTCATACATCATGTCAGTGCTCTCAGTCCTTTCTAAACTGTGGAACCCACTCACAGTGATTTTACTGGCACAGTGTTCACGGTATAGACTTCAAATCCACACAAAGCATTGTCCTAGAGTTTAGTGAGGCTGTGGAGCACGTTGATGTCCAGTAGTGCTGGAAGAACTGGTCCTTGTTGTGTTGTAAATACTCTTATTGCAGAGCTTTCCGTTGTCTGGCAGGGTTGTGGTGTGTCCTATTACAATCTTTCCAGAGTTTAGCAAAACTTTTTTACTCAGCATTACTTCCTTTTGTATTGGGAACACTCAAGTTTCTCTAGTTTCTAAGAGGTATGGCGTGTAATGTGTAACTTAATAGTCTGCAATGGTGGTTAAACAAGTTTGTGCACACAATCTTCACAACATTTATCAGGAGATTGTTCCAAACAAAACGTATTATGCAACATAGTCAAAAGATATCCTGTTCCTCGGCCGGTTTTCACAGTATAAAAACTGTAAAAGTGGATATTTGTTAGACAACAAAATTGGGGAAAATGTAATAAATATACCTGGGTGTAGCAGGGATTCCCTTGTTCTGCCCCTTCTCACTTTCACCCATCTTGTCCATCCAAGTTCCACAGTTAAAGCGATTTCCTCCATAGACAAAGCCAGTGTCCTGGTCCACTCCAGCCTCCACATTGAATCCTAGTGCGGGTGAGATGGGCTGCTATTCAGAGAGTCAGCAAATGTAACGTAACATTCAATTGCGTGTCTGTGATGGGGAGGAAGGTGGACTCTGTGGGGGCAGTGTTGGAGAGGAGGATGATGGCTCTGAGGCAGGGCACCTCCTCTATATGACACAGTGGTAGCCCAGAGGAGTAACCGTAGCAACAGGCTCCTCTCACTGTTGTAAAACTGAATGGTTCAACAAACCATTCGTACCTTCAGCTGTTAGACTGTACAACACACATCTGAACTGAACTGAACTTGTTTGCTGGTGCACTTTTCTTCTTGTTGTTATTATTATTATTATTTTATTATTATTACTTTTGCTAATTCATTTATGCATGTGTGATTTAACATCTGTATTAATGTATTTGCTCCCGGACATGTGAATTTCTCCTAATGGGGATTAATAAAGTTTTATATATCTATTTGGTTGTGCATTAGTAAATTAAACATTAAAACTGTTTGTGGATTTTCTTGGCAAACAAAACTACAAATGTAAAAAATCCTACAACCAGTAGTTAGTGACCAAGTCTGCCACTCTATATGTTGGACTCCAAAAACACCTCACCTCACCTCACCTCACCTCAGCTACCAAAACTGACTGACAGTGTTTTTTCCATTCTAGCAGTGTGATGTTATGTAAGCTGTCAAAATGAGAAATGGCAAAGATCATTTTGTTGCAATGTTTTTTGGCAACTAATCAGTCCGCCATGCTCTGAATTATGTTTGTAGTGCAAACAATCATCAGTCCCTTTCACTTCAGTAGGTTCAATATTAATGCCAGTAGTTACACTAGTAAGTAATGTCTCTAGTCTTGTCTATTATCTAAGCTCCTGGAGGTATAAACTTCAGCAGCCAGCAATTCCATTTCCTGTCTTCTCTCCAGTAAATCTGAAGACAGAAAAGTGCAGCTTCCTGGGTCTTAATCATTTGAAAATGAATTGCCCAGTGAGAAAACCACTTAATCAAAGTCAAAACATGTGAATAGTACGGTGGCCCTGGGGTGCAAGCCACTGGGACATAAACTGGTGACCCTGCGGTCCTAACCCACAACCCTACCCACTGAGCCACTGCCACCCCCCCACAGACAGACACTGATGTAAATAGTACTGTTGAGTTGAAAAATATATGAAAACACCTTCATCCTTCATGTTGCAATCTAACTCTGGTCCAGCATTGGCTTCTCTGAACTGGATTCCCTGCATGTGTCTCTGCATGACCTCCTGAATCACATCATACAGTGGCTGATCCTGAAAGAAACAGACAGTTCAGATTTTCCACACAACAGTACACTAATGCAGTTTTCATACTTTTCATGGGTATGCCCATTTTGTTAAGTTCCACCACTGGTGATGCACATCAGGCAAAAGCATCACATTCTTTTATCGAACAGGCTACTAGTTAGTGACTTCTAACATTTAACTACAACAGATGGGAGTCTGTGATTATCAAAGACAACACAATGTGACAGAGGAGAATGGTGACATATAGTATCATCAGTTAATATTATAGTTGTGAGGAGACACCATTATTGCTACATTTTACTAGACAAAATCATATTTAAAATTATAGTGTCTGTGACATGACCAAGGTTTATTAGTTCACTGCTAAAATTCAGAAAATTATAATTTTAGCACAGATATTTTTCAGAGTTGAACAACAGTGGAGAAAATCATTGAAAACACAGAAATGTACCCAGGCTCCAGCAGGCTGAGGCTTAGACCCGTTGGTGGGGTACATCCTTGAAATGGGACATTTGAGGATGGAGACACCATCAGGTACCAGTGTACAGTACTCCTGGATACACTGCAGCCACCACCACACAGCATCTCTACTGTTGTAACGGGCATGGCCGTCCTGACCCAGCAGATTGGGGATCAGGCCATAACGCAAGGTTCCAGCAAAAGACAGGATGATGTTTCTGTGGCAGAACAATGATGAGCATTGTTGACAGGAAGACAATAGTAAAGACAGCAGTGCTAGAATACAGTAGGAGGATGCATCGTTTTCGTTATTGCTGTCACCAGGAGGATCCTGGCTGATACATGACATCACCTCCCTAGTTTTGTGTGTGTGTGTGTGTGTGTGTGTGTGTGTGTGTGTGTGTGTGCGCGTGTGTGTGTGTGCGTGTGTGTGTGTTTTATTGTTTTTAATAAAACACAGCATCATTGGAGTCAGCATTATTGATAATAATAACTGCAGGGACAAAAACCTCAGGATATCAGCCTCTTCCTAAATCAATTAAACCTCTCCTCCATACAGCATGAGAGGAGAACTTTGGTGGATAAACCTCAGGACTAAACCCAGATGAGACACACATCAGTGTCAGACAACAGGATAGTGGAGCAGGTGAAATACACACAGTGCTTGTACACAGATGTGGCAGCTGGATACAGTCATGGAAAACTACTTTTTAGAAAGTCAGTTAAAAAATACAGCAAGATTTGTTACTTTATTCATTTCAATGTGCTTAGTAGTTTCCTTAGTTTCCTTATACAACACACATATAAGATCATATGGCATCCTGCAACCGACAATTGATTTTACTTATTGACTTTGGATTTAAATTTGATGTGAGTAATGTTGATAATCAACCACCAGTTGATGATAACTGTAGTAATGTTAGTTTCACCATAAGACCATCAGTAGTTAATGCTGAAAAATACTGTCTGTTCATGTGAGAATGGTTTGATCATCAAAATTAACCAATCCTTATTAAATATTACCTTAATAAGTAATGAAGCTACTTGATGTTGTCAGAATAGTTTTGTTTGATTTGACTGGATTTAGTTTTGGCGTGTAAATTTAGACCAGAGATCTTAAGGATGTAAGATTATGCTGTCTTGTTTTGTGGAGTTGTAGTGGACTCACCGAGCCTCCAGGTGTCTTCCAGTCAGCAACAAGAGTCCTCTCAGGGAAATAAAGGTGTCACGACCCCAGCAACGGAATATCCCAGCACAGAAGTGAGGAAGACCTGAAGACAACCCAAGCAATCTTGTTACCTAGTGAAGTAACCTCAACCATTTTACAGACCAATTTTGATATTTTTGTGTGTGTGTTCATCATGTCACTCAGTGCAGTAGTGGGGCTCGTTTGGGTGTTTTTCATACTTCATGGAAAACATCAGAAGCAGAATAAATAAATGGGATACATTGTTATTTTGACTCATATTCTTTAAATGCTCATATGGAAATGAAGGGAGATCCATAGGAATGTATTGTTACCGCATTTGAAGTCAACAGCTTTCACTACAATGTTTCTCTTTGTGCAGTTTATTCCTTAGCTGCAATATGGTACATCGTACTCCCATGTTTTGCAACCTTTCAGTCCGATTTTATTTTTTCATTTTACCTCATCTATGATAGGTATAGGTATGATGAGAAAAGAAAGAAAAAAGTGAATGGACAAACCTGCTGCTAGTGACACACAGCACGGCTCCTCCTGGTTATCAAGGTGGTGTTTCCCATGTTTCAGATGAGGGGAGAGGGTGGACTGAGCCAGACTTTGACCCACAGCACACATCTGCACTGAACCCAGTGCCAGCTGTTTAACAAGACTGGAACCATTCTGCACAAATCTGGCAGCCAATAGATGGAAACACTCACCAATGAAAATACTCATCAATGACTAAAGATTGTTGCATCAGCAGAGAACTTATTTATCAATTAATTGCATGTCAAAGTACTTCATGTGTGAGTGACTGCCTAACTGAATGAATGAATAAATGAATGAAGGGAGTAGTTCAGCAAAATCAGTTAATGAACCGAAAATTCAGTGATTAGGTGTAGAACACACATACACAGGTAGATCATTAGGTAAAATGAGTCTGCAGATATGAGGTAGTCCAACAGGAAATAAAAATAAAATAAATAAAATAAACAAACAAACTTTGACATCTGTTTGAAGACAACTGCCAGAGCAGAGGTGTAGGCTCCTTGAATGATGGAGTCAAAATAGCAAGGCACCAGGTAGCTGGGGATGTGCTTCAGGTAGCTGAACATCGCCTGGAACCAGTGGCCCACCTGAAAGTCAAAGGTCAACATTAATTGCAACTCAAAGCCTGCATCCAGACCAATGCAGACAAATATCCACGGTTTTAAAGATATTCTGTCCATACTAAAATGAGAATAAAACAGTAAATAGTTCACTGGTATTTGGTGAACAGCTAAACTGTGTGGTGTTAGCATCATATAGAATTCAATACAAAAAGCAAGTACATTGGAAAATGTGGGTTTCTTGAAAGATAAGGAAAAGCAACAAATTGTAAACTCTTCAAAATAAGTGCAAGTAAAAGTGATGTACCAACTCAGTTGCTCTTCGCTGCAAAACATTTTTATCAACAAACATATTACTATATGTGCTGGAGCCATAATCATCAATGTGTTTGTATTCTGGTTTATACCTTTTACATTCATTTTGAACCCTGTAGATAATTGTGATTATTGCAATGCTATAGCTAACTGATTGCTCCTCCAAAGGCGGCAGGCATCCCAACCTGGATAATGAAGATAAGAGATGACAGCAGTGAGGCTTCCAGTGTTTGTAAGAAACAGAGGAGGAGAAACAGTTTTCTGTTCTGTGTTTTCAAAGCTTTTCAACGTCAGCCAGGGAAGATAAACTTTGAGTCGGTTAAACTGTCATCAGGCTTGACAACAGATATGCTTTGTATTCAGCGTGAGTTACGGGCGGCAGTGGCTCGGTGGGTTGGGACTTGGGTTGGGAACCGGAGGGTCGCTGGTTCAAGTCCCAGCCTGGACAAAATACGGAGCATGGACTGGTGAGGAGAGGGACCAGTCTACCTCCAAGGCACTGCCGAGGTGCCCTTGAGCAAGGCACCCTCACCCTAGGCCCTCTCCATGCATGTTGTGGGTCCCCTATGTGTGTGTGGATTGTTTAGAGGGGGCCCTGTGTTTGTAGGGTGGAAATGCCATTTCGTTGTGTGTGTTTGTACTGTGCATGCTACAATGACAAAATAAAGCTTGTTTTATTAGGTACTTCTTCTCTCTTACAGACCTCTGTCACACTTCAAAGCAGCAAAGACAACAACAAACTCAGATGTCCATTCTCCATTCATGTATCCATCCATCTTCCAAACCACTAGGTCCATCTCGGTCACAGCAGCAACAGGGTGAGCAGAAGAGCCCAGACATCCCTGTCCCTCATAACTACTTCCAGTTCACTCCAGGGGATCCCCAACTTTTTTCAGGCAAATTGGAAGATATAATCTCTCCACTGGGTCCCAGCTAACCTCTGGGTTTGTTCCCAGTGGCTGGTAAACCGCTAATGGCACTGTCCCCAAGGTTCATGTAACAATGCAGAGCCATGTAAGCCATTACAGCCCCACAATGTCCAGAGCCTTCAACTGTTCTGGGCAGATCTCATCCACCCCGCTGCTTTGCAAATGTAAAGCTTGAAGTCAGAGGGAGATCTCTGGGTGTCCAGGAGATTTTATTGAGACAGGTTCCCTCTGTCTTACCTCTCTAAGGAGGATCTAATCATTGTTACCTAATGTAAAACCTATGGTTCTAATTTTGAGGATTTGAAGGAGTGATGAATGTAGTTTTTTCTTATTTAAATTATGAAATTAACAATAAAATTACAATTTCATGTGACATTTAAGAAGATCAAGTGTTTGCTTTTCTAAATACATCAAAAAGCCAAACTATTTCCATGGGATGTGCTTTTTATTTACATGAGTATATGTATGAAATGGATGGAAAAGGGAAAAATAGGTTTTACTTTTGAATTGAGAATTTCTTTTTGCCATGTTCCTTATTTCTGAGCTAAATCAGAGTCAATGGATCAGAATCAAGTTCAATGCTTTTGGAGCTGATGTGATGAGAACTTGTAAGCTGAGAAGAGTGAAACCTCTTTATGTTACATGGCAACATTAACTACGTTCAGTATAGCTCCACCAGCTAACCTAAGTGTAGCTCACCTCTTTCACAGCTTCCCTCTTCGCCAGCAGTCTGTTGGAGATATAGTCCATCATCCAGTCTCCTTGCCTCAAGTTGTCACAGAATGGATGGGCAAGATCATTCTTAGGTCGAACCTCTGCCAACACTGACATTAGACCTAAGAACCACAAACACTTCATGAACCTGGTAATACATCAATTCTAGAGTGATAATGATCATATTTTTATCTGATGCATACTTGTGTGGCTTATAGTCTGTGTGTTCTCATACCTTGCAAGCCTCCATAGGTGAGAAGTAACCATGAGGGAATGTTGTAGCATCCCCCCCCGTCCTGTTTCTCCTCAACATCACAGCGGTAAAGCAGCATGTTCATGTCAACCAGGGTCAGCCTCGACATGATGCTGAGAAGAAAGAAGCATATGATTATGACCGCATCAGATAGGTACATATATACACTGAAAAAAGCTCATCAGATGCAAAAACACTTGAATAAGTGCAAGAAAGACTGCATGGCTCTCTCAGACTGGCAGGAAGCCTTATTCTTCAGTATATAAAACAATATTCACCAGGGTTCATATTAACCACTTCAGAATGTGAGCTGACATTAAATCTGCTGTAAGACTAGAAACATTGGGCCTCATTCACCAATATCATTAGTTTTTTTTTTCTTAAATTTGGTCTGAAGAGGGTTTTTACGAGAAAAAGTCTACATCAGATACATGAAGCCCTCATAAAGTGTTAAAGAGCAGAAATGCTCTCAGCCTCGTTCTTAGATTGATGAATTCCAACCCTTCCTAAACTGGGAGCTTGTGTCAGTGGGTCCTCATTTGCATATGTAAATGCCCCATTAATATACATGAAAGGGCTTGAGACACAACTGAAGCATTAGTGTAGTGTTGTCTCACTTTAACAGAACAAAATGATATAAAGTAATGTTAAAAAATAATATGAATGAAGAGATTTTATTGTAATTTAAATACTATAATCACACACAGCTGTAGAATTGAAAAAAACACAATAACCAGTTATTTTGTGCAAATATGTCACCTCTCAAATCCGCTTGAGTGCCCCTAGGTGTTTGTAGATTTTGTTCTTACTTACACACAAATGTGAGATTGATGAATGTCAGGATCTCTTAAGAACTGTGTAAGTGTGGTTTAAGAAGAAATTTATTCTTATGAACGCTTAGTGAATGAGGCCCATTGTCAGTCTTGCAATATGATGATGCAACAGGAACCTTCTTGTTCGAGGCGACAGTGCTAACCACTGCACTCAGGCATCAAAACCCAAATTTTAAATGCAAATATGTGATTGTTGCACAAATAGTAATAATTTTATAATCATGTAAACTCATAACTATTGTTATTAATGTTATTTTTATGATGTCAGTTCTTGTAAAGCACACGAACGTCATTAGTGGCTCGGTGAGAACTGATGGAGGGCTGTGTTCAGCCAGGCTGCCAGCTTGGTACTGGGGATTAAACTGGACCAGGTGGTGTCTTAGAAATCCCAGTTGGTCCTGGGATGTGGGATCCAGAGTCACCCTGTAGAAAAACACACAACACAAGAAGATCCAAACTAGGCCACGAATGCACAAAACTAAACAATGGATTAGGTCCAATGAAGAAAAGTGCCTGCTGTCCATGTGGTCCGCGCACCTGAAGATGATGATGCTGCCTGGCGAGAACTGCTCAAACACTATCTCTTGAAGAGCACAGTTGTGTTTTGACACCATGCCAGCCTTTTTCACCACCTTACTGTCCTTCAGCTGGAAGACATTTTAAATAGAATTGCAATACTGTGCAATGTAACTAGAATCCCACAGCACCAAAGATGACAGCAGTACATACCTGGATGTGTTCCCTAATCTCTACGCTGCAATCCTGCAGCCCATTCATGTTCTTGTCACCTTGTCTGTTGCAGTTGGTGCTGCTTACAATGGTCAGAGCTTCTAACAGTACTTCTGTAATCTGACCTGTGAGTAAAAGAAAGAAAGAAGCTCGGTTAACTGGAGGCAGTCTGAGGATTAGGGTCAGAAAGACAAAAATTACAATGTGTATTTTATTGTTGTGTCACCTGGTATAAATATAGGTGCAACATTTGTATAATGGTGTCTCTGTGGACTCTTGCTAGCCATTCGCAACACAGCTACCACAGACTGGTGGCTGCTGGGACAGTGCCTGGTCATTATGACCATTCCCTCCTCCAGCTGCTCCACTTGTACCTGTACATCCAACCAGAAGATAAGGGAAAAGGGAATGTAACCCAATCAGATATAACTGTCCGGTAAGTGAGAACATTGAGGTGATGTTGTCAGTTTTACTACATAAAAATGCCTGAATTCACCTAAAGGCTGATTGTGGTAGCTTTCTAGAATCAGTGGCATATAGTTTCAGTGCATTATGTGTTGAGTTAATAGAC
This sequence comes from Pseudochromis fuscus, assembly GCA_900323345.1. Lineage (NCBI taxonomy): Eukaryota > Metazoa > Chordata > Actinopteri > Pseudochromidae > Pseudochromis > Pseudochromis fuscus. The sequence continues at coordinate 9,714 of OOFC01038695.1, forward strand.
TGAAAAGGTAGATCTGACTAAAAATACTGAACTGTCTGGTTTGTCTTTCTGTCAAACTTGAGTTCATAACGGACACCCATGAGCCTGCTGATCTGAAATCTGTATCTGCTCTACTCTGCAAACACCAAAGTGTGTCCATCACTTTGTCTTAATTTATCAATCCATTGTATATTGGCATGCATGAGCAGGATACATTTCATTGACAGTTATGACAAAAAACAGTTTGTACAACATCCTAATTGCAATATAACATATAAGAAGTGATTTCAGGATATTTTCCCTTCATATTAAATTATCAGGGACTGTGTGTTTTATCTACAGTTTTTCTAAATAACAATGAGATTGGAAGTAATTTTCCACATCAGGATTGCCACACCCCTCGGCCAAAGCATGAACAAATTAATGTTTACCACCATGAAATTAGAGGACAATTTCCAACCATTTTACTGTTTCTGAAAATAAAATAAAAAAACAAAACAAAACCAGATTTTGTAGTATTTTCACCACAGTTATGTTCCTGGAAATGTGGCGACAGTGTCATAAAAGTTGTGAAATAGCATTTTTGCATTAGTTGTCATATAGTTGCCAGCTGGGAAAGGCTCCTGCGACCCCCGCGACCCAATTGGATAAAGTGGGTACAGAATATGAATGAATGTAGTAATACAGTTAATAGCAATTGATTAGTTTAAAATAATTTATAACCTCTGAACTTCCAAACCTCAAGTACTTTGCCAACTCATTTCTGTCTTGTCAGGAAGTGTTTTTGCATTGAACAGTGATACAGAAAATCTGTTCTATTGGCAGTTATTTAGATTTTTAGTTTTTAGTTTGAAAACTGCAGCCTTTACATCCATGTTGTTGGTGAACTGCTGTATTTCTACAGCAGTTCATTACTGCCACCTGTAGATGTGTGTAATAGTGTGACACCATAGGCAGGTGTGTATCATGTATGGACATTGACCTTTGTGTGTATGTGTGTACAAGAACAGAATATGTGGACACAATAGTAATTTTCAGCATTCCACTCCCACAACACTGTTAGATGGAGCACTAAAAAAAAAAAGATTATAGTCAGTGCTGATCTTGTCTTTATTTTTAGTTGTCAACACCTACATTATACAAAACAAGTTATTGCAGTAAGTGCAGCAGCTACACAGGGTTAAGGCAACTCCACAAAGACTGTTGTTTTGTCAAAGTAATAATCATATTTGACATCCAGTGGTGCTGCATAAACAATGCGTGATCAGTAAAACCAGAGAAGATCCATTTTAGGTGACAAGTAACAGATTTGATTTCTTATGATGAACTCAAACAAGAGATTTCAAACTATATTTGTTTTGACTTCTGTAAAGCAACACACCTGAGTGAAATTCTCAGCAGCCAACTGCTGGTGGAGCCTGTTCAGAGCCAGCTTCCCAGCCAGGATCCCTGTCTGGAGGTTGACCTGGTCCCTGGTGTGGGCTTCAGAGTTCCAGCAGGTGTACTGATGATCCTCCCTCATCACTGGGACCTAAAAAAATACACTGAAGCTCAGTTCCTGAACAGCTAACAAAAACAGATCCAATTCTACATGAGCGAACAAATGAAAATTAAGAAATCTAAACATATGTTTTGAGAACAAGATTTCAGCAATCAAACAATAAATTGAGGCAAAATCTTTAACCTGTCATTACTCAGATTTGTCAACCTGACCTCTACTGGGAAGGACCTACCCATATACTTGAGCCCACAGGTATCACAATGACACTCAGTGTTCAAACTGTGAACAGCACACATAATCCATAGGCCCTTTCAATCATGATTTGGCTCCTACACACTGGTCCCTAATAGTTAATGGCCAGCAGACCTAATTATTTTAAATCATAACACGAGGAGAAAAATTCTGTTTTTTATTTGACCAAACAAAGACCAACATATTTATATCCTGTACACCAAACAGAGATTTGTTACTGGCCGTTCTGTGATACTAGTTTTCATGTGTAATCTTGCAGATCGCACCAGTGCATGTCTCGCAGGAAACACCTCCAGCATCTTGCCAAGTGGCCAACAACCATGAGGAGCTGAGGAATCCATGATGCCCATGATGTGTTTAGCTGCCAAACTCCTCTTCTTCAGGTTGAATTTTGGTCTTTCCAGAAGTAAGGGCAAATACTCCTGTATCCATCTTGGATAAGCTCTGCGAGATATTGCACTTGCCTCAGTTGCTGTCTCATGCACTGATCATCAGGCCTGAACAAACCACGTGGAAAAGACAGTTTAGGCCTGAGGAGAAGAAGATGGTTAGGCATGAGTTGCTCCAGATTTTTGGGATTGTCTGAAAGTTTGGTAACTGGTCTGTCATTTAAGATGACCTCCGCTTTACAAGACACTGTGTGCAGTCCATCGTCGTCCAACCTCTGCTGGAAGATAACTAAGGTGAGAATTCTTCTTACCAGGCCTTTCCCACACACCACTGTGGTGTGAACTTGCTCGTGGACTGAAACTCCAATGAATTCCACCCCAAGACAAAACTCCTGGACTCTTGTCATGACATTAGCAAGAGCCTCCTTCAGTTCTCTTCCTGCCCCAAAGAAGTTGGCACCATTGTCAGATCTAAGCTGTTCCACTTGTCCTCTTCTACTGATGAACTAACACAAAGCATTTATGCATGTGTGAGTTTCCAGTGAAGCTGCTACCTCCAGATGGACAGCCCTGCTTGCCATACAGGTCATTATGGCTCCAAATCTCTTGCAGGTTGATCTTCCCTACCTCATGTTAGTAAATGATGGAAGGATGTGTACCCAGGAAGATCTGCCATCTTTTGTTCAACTGCTCTTCTGTTACAGTGTCAGCAAAGGCTGCACTCAGCAATGATTATCCAACAGCTCAACTTGCACTTGTAATCCAAAACCTTCTTCTTTCAACAGACAGAGTGTGTGTTTGCCTGCCATGGCCCAGGCTCTGATGGACATGTCTGAGAATGAGCTTAGAAACGTGCTGCTCTTTGGAAAAGATGATTGGATGTTTCATTTCCTCCAGCATTGATCTCTTGCTCAATCTTCCCCCAACTCTCAACAGGCCATCCTACAAACCGGGATCAAACCTGTTTCCAACTCCACTGACTCACAGCAGCCCTTTTTGATGATAGAGCAGAAATCTCCTCTCCAAATTTCTGTCGTTTACAAAATGAATGATGGCAACCTCTGCTTTCATGGTGCCCCGTGGTGCTAATGTCACCTGCTGTCCTTCTGCCTCAGACAGCAACAGCTGTCTGAAGCCTCCTTCAGTCAGAAAACTAAGTGATTACACATATCATGCATACAAATGACATTAGCTGTTGCCTCCTTTCTGACCTCTTTAGCACTGAAGTCCACTGTCACATGCAACACAATCTTTGGAGAGTCCATCCATTCATTTCTCATTGGTTCTCAACAGGTGAACAGAATCCCTACAAAAGCTCCATGAAGAGTCCAACACACTCTACCACAAACTTCTTATCGCCATAGTGGTCAAAAACCTTTTGCCCTTATGGGGTCAACACCTGACAGGGATGGACAGAAATGGACCTACTCACATACTTGAGCCCACAGGTAAGTATCACCGTGACATCCACTGTTCAAACCATGGACAACACACATAAACAACAGTCCTTTTCAACCATGATTTGGCTCCTACACACTTTTGTTTGGGGGACATGTTTTCACTAAAGTCTTACAATCAGTGTGATGTGAACTGGTAGATCAACCTATCCAAACAGTCTAATGACTATAATTGTATTGTGTTCTTTGTTTAATTTATGGCTGCCCAGAACAGAAATTCCTGTCCTAACATTCTTCCTAGACTACTCTACCCATTACAGATGGTCCCTACTAAGTTGTCTCATAAGGTAATTAAACAATTGAATGGTTGGTTGAGTTCCTTTATATGGTCCAAAAGAAAAGCACGCCTTAAGATAGCCATGTTGTGTCGTCCCTTATTAGAGGGAGGTCTAAACCTTCCAGATATTAAAAATTATCAAATGTGCACACATTTACGTATCATAACAGACTGGGTGCACAACAAAACTACATCACTTTGGATGGACATTGAAAGTTCGATGTCTGAATGTGCATTACCTACCTTACTTTTTCTCAAAAGAACAAAATCTTTGAAACTCGCATGTTCTAACCCTATTACTCGCACAACAGCTATGGTATGGCGTGATCTAAGGAAAATGGAAGGGAGATCACATATGACTTCTGTCTTCACCCCTATTTGGGGTAATCCAGAGTTTGTACCTGGTATGACAGATTATAGATTTAAAAATTGGGCACAGTGCGGTTTGTCTAAATTGCAGGACTTTCTGGAGGGGCCTGTTCTGATGTCTTTTAATCAATTAATTGACAGGTATAATATTCCAAGGAAAGATTTTTATCAGTATTTACAATTGAGGGACTTCATTAGGAAGGAATCAGCAAATTTGACATTTCAAGACATATCGGACATTGAGAGACAAATTTTTATATCTAAAAGTGTAGGTACTATTAAAACATTCTATAATATCCTTAAAGGTTTTTCTTTAGTCAATACTTTGCACTTGAAGGAACTGTGGGAGAAGGAACTTAATTGTTTCATTACTGAAAATGAGTGGGAAAGTGTTTGGAAGAATGTGAAAGCATTATGTGTTTGTAATAGAGTTAAAGCTACTCAGCTCATGATTGTTCATCGAGCACATATTTCACCTTACCTGCGCCACAAAATTAGGCCACATACCTCCCCTATGTGCTTGAAGTGTAAAGTTGAGACTGGTACCCTTACACACTGTTTCTGGTCATGCTCAAAAGTACAACACTTCTGGCATATGATTGGGCAGGAAATGGATAAAATATTTGGTATTGATTTGAATTGTAACCCTCTGTTTCTTTTACTTGGGTTAATTGACCCTGTTATAACCAACAAATGCCATAGGAAACTATACCAAATGCTTACTTTCTGTGCCAGAAAATGTTTACTTTTAAATTGGATCTCAGACTGTATACCATCCAGGACACAATGGCATAAGACTATTTTCAGCTATATCTCACTTGATTATATGACATGTCGTCTGCACCACAAGGATGATGCTTTTCTGAAGACTTGGGAACTTTACCTGACCTATGTAGGACTTGAAATCTCAACTATTGTTAAAAGAGCATTTGTATTTTGATTAGAAATATTTTCTCTGTCACTCTAATGTTATTTTTATTTATTTATCTTTTTGGGGCCAATGTTTGTTTGTTTGTTTATTGTTTTTGTTGTTTTATGATGAAACAAAAATGCAATAAATACATTTTCAAAAAAAAAAAGAAATTCCTGTCCTCCTGAAGTCTTCTCCCCAACTTAACATGAAACAACTTACTGAATTGTAAAGAGTAAAGAACAGCTACAACATGTCATTTTAACACTTACGTGCTTCAAACAAATTCAATGACTAACAATCTTTGCCATGAAATTGTCGTGGGTATATAAAACAAAATATAAACACCAGCAGAGCTCTGATGAAATCTATATACAGTCAACAGAGAGAGACAGAAGATCATGCTGCGCTGTGGGACCTTTTGTGTATTTATTCTTACCTGATGAAGCAGCAACTCATCATATCCTCTAATGCTGCCTGTAGCAGAACAGGCCATAGAAACCAGGGTGGAGTTTGGCAGAATGTCAAACACTGAACAATTCTGAAACACACAACAAGCACCAGGATTAGACTGACCTGTATGGTTGAAATTAAAACATTAAAAACTCCACACAGGAAGAGTTTAACCATATGTTCTTGATTCAAGGGAAACAGGCCCTGTTCCACTGCACTGTTTAATGATTACATCTGAAAAATGAAGGTGTGTTTAGTGGACGTTTTTATTCATTTTTCAGCTGGTTTACAGACGTATCTAGACTCTAACACATGGCGCTATCCGTTCCAAACTTTGAACATGTTCAAAATTTCCAACAGCCAGCTTCTGACAGTGATTGGCGGTTCTCATATGTTACTCTGGTGTTTTGTTTTGGGGTTTTTTTTGCCGTTTTCACCATTTGAGTGCTCCTGGGTGTTTGTACTTTCTGTTCTGACCAAAGAACAAATCCCAGATAAAAAAACATGGGTGGATGCCACAGAAGAAATGTTCTGATGAACAGTTGGTGAATGAGGCCCAGTGTACTGGGATTCAGGTAAAAGTTGGAACCACAATGCTCGGGAGTTTTCACAGCCAGTAAGTTACATATTCTTAACAGCTACTCACTCATAACACTACAAGTAGCAGTAGCAGATATCATGGATTTCTTCGTCACCTTGTCTCAGGAGGTCTAGTTTAGGGCGTACCTGGATGGAACTGGGAAAGTTTGGGATGATGTCCATGAACATGGTGTGGGCAACAGCTGGGATCAGAGGTCGAAGGCTTGGCTGGATAAAAGCACCGACAGGCTCCAGGCCAAACACCAGTTTATCTACAGCACCAGCAACACCTGACAGTGGAACAAAAAGAAGAGAGGCTACAGCACAACACATCAGACAGGTCAGTAATGATGGCAAGATGTACTGTGTGTTTGTATGTTCAGATCATCAGATCTAACATCCCAGCTCCATAAAGTGCTGTTAATGCCACTTTGTGCTCTTATATACATCATGACTAAATGATATTTTTTTATTTACATAAAAATGCTTGGTCGCTGCTGTGATTTATCATTATTTTACATTGTAATAGTTTACAAAATATTTTTTTAAATTGTGTTCACCGCTACTATTTTATATACAGTATGCCATCAGTACACTAGTGTTTTTCCACAAGGGTTGCATTTTGTGTTTTCGAACCATTGAGCCTTCTAGTTCCCACATTTGCTGCACATTTAGTTTCTCAGTCGTATTACAAGTCTGGTTGTCATATATACAGTGTTACACACTACACACACAAAGCTGGGCCCCAGAGAACAAGCATGCGGTACAGAGCGAAGACAATTCAAGTCCATCCAGCAGGGTCACGCTATGCAAAGGAGGACAAGCATTCAGATCAGAAAGACTAGAAGAAAGTACCACTAGACCAGCAGGAAGGACAGGACAGTGAAAGTAATGTACAGATGAACAGCACATGAAGAGACAGAAACAGAACTAAACTATGGTTTGGGTTGATGGGATTTAGGAATTTGAAAATAGCAGGATAATCAAAGATATTTACTTTAAATTTGTAACAAAAAACAGACTTTAAATATGACAGATATGAAAAATGCATGTGCAAATGCATGTACACACAGGACTGCATTAACCATGCAAAAGAGAGAGCTCAGAAGGAAGACATTTAGTGTAATTTCTGGACCAAACAGATTACTGCAGTTCTTCTCAGTCCAGTACTTTGCAGTGCTTAGTCACAAGTGTCCGTTGGTGCAGTTACCTCGCACCAAACTGGTGATTCCCAGGCGGTTCACAAAGATATTTTCAGTAAGTTGATTTCCAGTAAAGAGCTCAGCAATCACATAGAGGTTAGGCCTGATGGCTCTGGCTGCTGCAAGCATCGCCTGCAGGGACCAACACAAAGCACACAGCAGTTACTCTGGAGTCCATCCACCACAACTACATGTGCATTTTTTTCCAAAGCCATCTTATCAACCAAGGATTAGATATAAGGCTCAAAAGCATCTTTTCATGTGCTGCAGTAATCAATGTGGCGTAAAACCTTTACAACATCTTTCTTCCCCATGTTTCTCCCACATATTAAATTACATTAACAATTACAGCAAAAACTCCTTCCTTCCAAGTTTTAAGCAGCACTTTATGACAGCTTGAACTACAACGCAAAGACAGACTGGTTTTGGGTCATGTTCAAAGCCTCTACAAATCTGGTGGCAACTAAAAATAAATGAAGATGAATAAATAAAAAACAGTATTTGAGATATTGACATATTTTATTCAGCCAACTACATTTCTATATCCTCCCCAACAACAAATTGAAACGCTTTTCTGTCCTGAAAGTGGCATGAGCTGTGTTTTATTATTCAGACAGAAAACCAAACAGGAAGTCATTAGTTCACCTCAGGCCCTGAATAATATTTCAGTTGCACTAGTGATGAGGGAGTGTTTTGTGGCAAAACAGACTTCACATTATTTTACATAATTTCTAATGATCTTGGTTTTTTTTATTTGACTATGAATCATTTTTCTGTGTGTGTCAGTGCAGTGTTGTTGTGTCCAGAACCACTCCAGACAATGGAGAAGTGTTGGCAGAATTCATAACACACGCGCACACGCGCACACACACACGCACACACACACACACACACGTAACGCCAGGGCAACGCTCTGAGGTAAAGGGTTAACAGACTTGAACAGATGCAGTCCTCTCCATTTACATTGCGCTGTATTTGTGACAGCCTGTCGGTCGCAGACTTGCTCATATGTGGGGTGTTCTCCTCAAGTTTAGTTTGTAGTAGAGCAGATAACCGTATTTTCCACACTATAAGCTCCACCTAAAAGCCTTTAATTTTCTCAAAAACCAGCAGTGCGCCTTATAATCCGATGCGCCTTATATATGAATCAATATTGGTTAATTAGGGGGCATCGCCGAAGTAACAGCGGTTAAAACGGTAAAGGGGAATTCCAGTCCCCCACTACTTGTGTGTGTATAAAGACCCCGAAATGGCATGAATGCACTAACTACGTGATAAAAAGTTGCACTACCTGTTGTACCTTGCTGTTGGTAAAAGTGTCACTGACGTTACCTCGGGGAAAAAAATCAAACAGCTGTTCATGTAGCTTTGAACTGTGACAAATGGAGTTGGAAATACATTGTTTTCAACGAAGGCGGCGCAAATACAGGTAAGAGCTACTGGTGCATACGGTACCGTATTGTGAATGTACTAGCTTGTTTTGGGAGTGAACGGAGTTGTCAGAACGTTGGTTTGTTTTCTATTAATAAAGTTTGACTGACTGACTTTAGTGCAGCTTCATCTAGATGAATGATAACGCAACCTCAGCCACTACAGTACAGTTTCTATTCAATGCGCCTTATACTGCGGTGCACCCTACATATGAAAACGGTTTTAATATAGGCCATTCATTGAAGGTGCGCATTATAATCCGATGCACCTTGTAGTGCGGGAAATACGGTAAGTCAATATTTCATGAGAATCTTTCACTTGACAGTACAAGCACCTAATTTGGCTCAAATGAAGTATAGGACCTATTTTTTAAGAAAAGCATGTTACCCAATTGAAAATAGAAGATGACCATGTTTTCAAGATGACTGTCTAGTAAAACAAGAAAAAACTGTTTTCAGTGTAAAACATGTATAAATAGAAACATGCTATTGATGCAAACATTAAACACAATGTATTTTAACTGGAAAAAATTATTTGTGACAATTCTATTGCAAAATGCACACCAGTTTTCAAGATTGCAGCCATTGCATGACTCAAAACCAATACTTTCAGAGTTGTCTTACAAAATCATCACAGAGATTACATCACATTACATCATTTATTGAGATGCCGTTGCCAAGCTCTATTACTTTATGTGTAGAAGAGTGATGTCAAAGCATAACCAGGGCGCAATGGTGACATAACTGCAGTGAGACTCCGCATGGGGTTCAGTGTCGGCTTGTAGTGTACTAGTTATAGCTGTAGTTTACTAACAGTAAGTTGTAGTGCTAAACTGTAGTTTGTAGTATAGTTTAAGATAAGATAAGATAAGATATTCCTTTAATAATCCCCAGAGGGGAAATTCAGGTGTCACAGTAGTAAAGCAAACAGTATAGAATGAAGGTAAATATATAATATAATAGTAAAAAGAAGACTATATACAAATAAAGTGTCCAGATAATAATGAGATAAGTGATACTGGATAAAAAAAGAAATAAAATAAATAAATAAAAAAAATAGAAGAAAAATAAAAAATAAAGCAACAGTATGAGGTGCAGTATGAGGTGTAGTATGAGGTGCAGTATGAGGTGCAGTATGAGGTGTAGTATGAGGTGCAGTATGAGGTGTAGTATGAGGTGTAGTATGAGGTGCAGTATGAGGTGCAGTATGAGGTGTAGTATGAGGTGCAGTATGAGGTG